>VWZE01004776.1:42899-98039 GCA_013396675.1 Eubucco bourcierii | reverse complement strand
AGGAGGAAAAAAAAAAAAAAAAAAAAAAAAAAACAAACCAAAAAACAGCTGCTGCAATCACATAATTAAAAAATAAAGAGCATTGTAAATTTGGAAGGCATATGATTTTTTTAGCCCTGCTAAAAGCCTGTTAATTTCATAGATTTGGTACTGATTAAAGGGTATATCCTTCAACTCTACAGTCTCAGTAGAAATTGAATCTCCAGACAGTATTTTTTTTCCCTAGATCCTGAAACTACCTTAACACTATTTCAGTTAAAAAATTCTTTAAATCAGTAGCAGAGCATGGAAAAAGAGAATAGTAGGAAAAGTAATTGAAATATAGGCTATTAATCTAAAGAAAGAGTATCATCTATTAGAGAATAAGGAATAAAGGAAACCATTATATGCTTTTCTTCTCATATAGTCTTCTCAGGCAGGAGAAGAAAATTACTACCTCTGATACCTGATACTTTGTTATGATCACAAAAAATTCCAGTGGTAATGAAAATACTGAAGACTCTCATACATGATGATAAACACACTGCCACGAACATCCTGCATAACACTTCCTAAGATGCAACTTTTTTCCCCTCAGCCCACAATGCAAAAACAATGAACTAAGTCTGGGTCTCTTTAAGTCTTCACTACTGTAATGTAATTTCTGAGAAAATGCCTACAGTCTGGCACCTTGGAAATTCATCTGCCTTGATGGGTGGACCACTCGCTGGATAAGGAATTGGTTGGATGGTCGCACCCAGAGAGTGGTACTCAATGGCACAATGTCCACCTGGAGACCAGTGACAAGTGGTGTCCCTCAGGGGTCAGTGCTGGGACCACTGCTGTTCAACACCTTTGTCAGTGACACGGACACAGGAATCAGTGCACCCTCAGCAAGTTTGTAGATGACACCAAGCTATGTGGCACAGTCAACTTGCTGGAGGGCAGGGATGCTATCCAGAGGGACCTGGACAGGCTGCAGAGGTGGGCCCAGGCCAACCTCATGAGATTCAACACGGCCAAGTGTAAGGTCCTGCACCTGGGCAGGCACAATCCCAAGCACAGGTACAGGTTAGGTGGTGAATGGTTGGAGAGCAGCCCTGAGGAAAAGGACCTGGGAGTCGGGGTTGATGAAAAGCTCAACATGAGCCTGTAGTGTGCATATGCAGCCCAGACAGCCAACTGAGTCCTAGGTTGCATCAAGAGCAGCGTGGCCAGCAGAGCAAGGGAGGTGATTCTACCACTTTGCTCTTGTCAGACCCCACCTGGAGTACTGTGTGCAGTTCTGGAACCCTCAGCACAGGAAGGACATGGAAGTGTTAGAGCAGGTCCAGAGGAGGGTCACGAAAATGATCAGAGGGCTGGAAGAGCTCTCCTATGAGGACAAACTGAGANTTTCCAGTGAGGGTGGTGAGGCACTGGAACAGGTTGCCCAGGGAGGTTGTGGCTGCTCCCTCCCTGAAGGTGTTCAAGGCCAGATTGGATGAGGCCTTGAGTAACCTGTACTAGTGGGAGGTGTCCCTGCCTATGGTAGGGGTTTGAACTAGTTGATCCTTGAGGTCCCTTCCAACCTTACCATTCTATGATTCTATGAATAAGAGAATTTTTAATGTGAGTATTTTCCCTTATTTTTCTTCTCTTTTCATTTAAACATCTCTCATCAGGACAGGGGGACACAGTCTCAAGTTGTGTTGGGAGACATATAGGTTGGATATTAGAGATTAGAGAGAGTGATTTCCAATTGGAATGGGCTGCTCAGGCAGGTGGTGGAGCTGCCGTCCAAGAAAAGACTGGATGAGGCACTTAGTGCTGTGGTCTAGTTGGCTGGATAGGGGTGGGTGATAGGTTGGACCAGATACTCTTGGAGGTCTCTTCCAACTTGGTTGATTCTATGATTCTATGATTAATGTCCATGTATATTACAAGGGTTGTGAGTTGAAAGGTCACTTTTTCACATGTGCACCAATAGTAACCATCTCAAGCATCTATTTTTTTCTGGCAAGCACTTTAACACTATTCTTTTTCTTCATTTCAGCACTCATCATTTTATCTTCTTTAACCTTTCTCCTCAAAATTCTTTGTCGTTCATAATAAAGATGAACTTAACCACTCCTAAACCGATTGTGAGCCATAATCACTGGTTCTACAACTGCTAAAATTTGTGGACAAGCAATAATGTCTGTTCCTCTCCTCACCCAACATCCCATCCTAATATGCATCTTTATGCCATTCAGGTGTTGTCTTTGGAATAGTTGACTTGTGAGAAGCTGAATTTATAAACTTAGATTTGAGGTCTCAAAACTATTGGGGAATTTAAATGTTAAGTTACATGTTTATCATCTGCTTTGAACAAACAGTGAGAAGAATCACTTCTGCTTTCTCTGGCCAGCATAATAGACAGGGTTTGTACATGAGTGAATATGTGAAATTGCTCTCCAGGAGAAGCACACAGAGGCTTAAGGGGCTAGCTACTCTCTCCTGTGAATATAAAGCATAGGTTTCAGAAATCCTTCCTTACTTGCGTATGCATTCTGTATACATTCTGTACTTTATCTAGATCCTGTGTTCAGCTCCACAGACCCCAGCATAAGAAAGATGTGGACCTCTTGTAGCCAGTCCAGAGAAGGACCACGTATGTGATGGGGGGCTGGAGCACCTCTCCTATGAAGACAGGCTGAGAGAGTTGGAGCTGTTCAGTCCAGAGAAAAGAAGGTTCTGGAGAGACCTTATAGCATCCTTTCAGTACTTGAAGGGGGCCTATGATAAAGCTGGAGAGGGACCTTTTACAAAGGCATGTAGTGACAGAAAAAGGGCTAGTGAGAAAACACTGAAAGAGGTTAGATTTGTATTAGATGTAAGGAAGAACTTCACCGTGACAATGGAAAGGCACAGGCATGGATTGCCCAGAGAGGCTGCAGATGACCCATTTCTGGAAGTGTTCAAGGCCAGGTAGCATGGGGCTTTGAACAACTTGGTCTACCAGAAGGTGTCCCTGTCCATGGCAGAGGGTTGAAACTGGAGTTTTCTTCTAACTTGAACTATTCTATGATTTAAAAATCTTATGATATGATTGTGCCTATTATTGGTGGGAATATACGCATCACAAAAAATGCCTTGAAATCTAGTTAGTATTTGTATATGATCTTTGCCTTCCAAGTAAAAGAGAAAGCAAACTAATATTCATAACAGCTGCAGGCTTGGTCTCAGACATTTACATTGAAGGCTTTTTCTAAAGATGGAGAGAACCTATCTCTCAAAAAAATCACAATATTTGTGTTGCATCATGAAGTCAGTTATGAAATATAAGGAAATGCTATGGTGTAGAAATTTAGCCATAAATAGAAAGATTATTAAACTTGAGTACAGAAAGATTAAAAAGCAATACATCACACTCACAGACATATTTCTCATGAATACAGGAATTTTTAACTGAGGATATTGTATTTTCTGAAATGTTTTTGGTCACACAGTGAGTGGTGCACTGTGTCATGAGGCTAGGAAATCGTGCAGACTGTGCTACCAATATTTCTTAAGTCAGGCTAAATAACTTGCCTGGTATATGGAAGTAGTGCAATGCTGTCACTTTGAATTTACCTTTGCCTTTACAATTAATTTCTAAGGCTCCCCCTTTACCACCTCTGCTACTCAAACTTGGGAATCACCAAATGTAGAAATGGAGTAGGAATTAAATGCTCTGTACAGATTTTGTCAAGTAATAATCAGAAGTAAATGAAACCTTTTTTACTGTAGCATGTCAAAAAAAAGGAAAATGGTGCCTTGACTGACATCAGTCATATCGACAACTTCCTCATTCTCTTATCTTCTGCAAATCTTTTTTCTATGTGCAACAAAGAATCAAAGCAAATGAAACAAACCTTTCCTTTACCATTAGGTTAGGATATTTTTGTGACCAACTTGTCCAAAACGTCTTCTTTTAATCTCTGTCATGTCTATGCAAAATTATTAATAGAGCTCATTTTCAGTTGTTTTCCAGACATAATCATGATTTAAATGACTGAGGTTGGTTCTGCAACTACTACTCATGCAAAAGTTGCAGTTGACTTCAGTGACACAGCTCAAAGATATAAGGATTAACTGCAATACAATTTTTAGGATTAGGGCAAATACCTTTTATCCTAAATGCTTGCAAAATGATTGTACAGTTCCATCAGCATCAGTTGGAAATACTTATTTTAAATCCATAATCCAACAATCCTCCAAATCCAGAATAAAATAGAAGTATTTACTAATGCTGTACACACATTTTCAAGCTTGGCTTTGAGAACGAAGTAAGAAGTAAGAAATTCTAACAACGTTTGGAATTATTTTGGCATTGATTTGACAGCACTTGAAATATAACAGCTCTGGCAAGCATATCCCTATACAATAAAAATTTTCTCTTTGATTATGTAGTTACTAAAGACCGAGCAAATATATGTCATATCTGATGTTCATATACATAAGCGTGTCTGCGTGTGTGCGCCACATAAAGCAGCTTCATGAGATTAAAAATAATTTATACTTCACTATTTTATTGTGGGAGGGACTAACATTGGGGAATTCTATTTATTTAATTTTTACACACGTGAAAAATACTTCAAGACTCTCCTTCCAAGACAATCCACTCTGCTGCACTCAAGTTTGAAGCCAGAATCACCACCTGAAAATGAGAAGTGTGACTTTCCTATAGGCATTTAGATTCAAAGATGCTGGAGTGTTTTACAGTCTTTACCTGTCTCATCTCTCTAGTCAGCACTAAACCATGATTGCAGCAGAGCACCACAGGAATCACTGATTGCAGCATGAATTTAAAGGTCTAACCTGTCATTATAATAATTACATCTTTTTCTTTATCTTTCACTTCTCAGCAGAAAAGGGTTTTGTTGACTGAGGGCCAGATTCTTTATGTGACCCAGTCTTGTATTTCGGATTAGCTCTAGACTAGAATACTGAGGACATATGGAGGTGGAATCAGGTTAGACAAATACCACTGAATTAGAATACCATTAAATAGCTTTCCACAGAAGGTATATCCCTGCACATTTTAATGTATACAGTGCCCCAAGATGTATATAAAGTTGAAAAATACAATAGAAATTAATTTTAACAGCCATTAGGTAGAGTAGAAAAAAAAACAGTAATGTGCACTGATGCTCTAAGGGAATGTTCCAATGCTTATCATAGAATCATAGAATCATAGAATGGTAAGGTTGGAAGGGACCTCAAGGATCATCTAGTTCCAACCCCCTGCCATAGGCAGGGACACCTCCCACTAGTACAGGTTACTCAAGGCCTCATCCAATCTGGCCTTGAACACATCCAGGGAGGGAGCATCCACAACCTCCCTGGGCAACCTGTTCCAGTGCCTCACCACCCTTACTGTAAAGAACTTCCTCCTAACATCTAGTCTAAATCTCCCCTCTGCCAGTTTAAGACCATTGCCCCTTGTCCTGTCATTGCAGGACCTTGTAAATAATCCTTCCCCAGCCTTCCTGTAGGCCCCCTTCAGATACTGGAAGGCTACTATCAGGTCCCCTCGAAGCCTTCTCTTCTCCAGGCTGAAGAGCCCCAACTCCCTCAGCCTGTCCTCATAGGAGAGCTGCTCCAGCCCTCTGATCATCTTTGTGGCCCTCCTCTGGACCCGCTCCAACACTTCCATGTCCTTCCTGTGCTGAGGGTTCCAGAACTGCACACAGTACTCCAGGTGGGGTCTGACGAGAGCAGAGTAAAGGGGCAGAATCACCTCCCTTGCTCTGCTGGCCACGCTTCTCTTGATGCAGCCTAGGACTCGGTTGGCTGTCTGGGCTGCATGTGCACACTGCAGGCTCATGTTGAGCTTTTCATCAACCCAGACTCCAAGGTCCTTTTCCTCAGGGCTGCTCTCCAGCCATTCACCACCCAGCCTGTATTTGTGCTTGGGATTGTGCCTACCCAGGTGCAGGACCTTACACTTGGCCTTATTGAATTTCATCAGGTTGGCCTGGGCCCAACTCTCCAGCCTGTCCAGGTCCCTCTGGATGGCATCCCTGCCCTCTAGCAAGTCGACTGTGCCACACAGCTTGGTGTCATCTGCAAACTTGCTGAGGGTGCACTCCATTCCTCTGTCCATGTCACTGACAAAGATGTTAAAGCCTTTTAACAAAGATGTTATGCCCTTAATATCTTTTAAAAAAAAACCAAAAACTCACACACACATTAGATACTTTGGTTTTTTCCTTACAATTCATTTCTTGAGATTTTACAAGCAGTTTAATTTTCTATCTAATTTTGGCCTTCTTATTTGGTACAAAAGATAGAGAAGAATGTGAAGGAAATGCTGCTCTCACTTGAAATATATGGAATACAAATGCTTGTTAAAAAAAAACAAACCAACACAAAATGCATTTTTAACCTGTTGTTTTAGTGGCATTTTAAATACAATACGATCCATTTAGAATGCCTGGGCTTCTAAGGAGTGGGCACTACAGTTCTCTGCACGAATGGTCAGAAGCAAATCTGTAAGCACAGAAGTTGGGCCATGCAACAGATTGCTTGAACACCACAGAAAGCTAGCCAGTTGTTTGCTAATGCGACCAGCACAGGAGAAGATGATCAAAGAAAAATGAAAGTGCATTCTACCTCCAGCCATGTTTGTTGCATTTTCCACTGCATAGCCTATAACTTGGGCAATACACTTTCTACAGCTAAACAGCTACTAAGTATATAGTACTTACTGTGGGTAATACACTACCACACCGTTGTGTTCTAACATATAACTAGTTTTCTGTTACACATTTTGTATCCCTCATTAACCAGTTTTGTTTGATATTATCAACTTTTACAGGGTCAGGAATAGGTTTCCACAGGTTTTCCCAGGTTGCTCACACATCAGTGCAGGTTTAACAGTATTCATGTCTTATGATACACCATTGACTTCTGTCTGTTGGTAGAAAATTCAGTTTACTACAGCGCACCACAAGCTTTTGGACAGAAAAAGCAAGAGGTTGGCACTTTGCTTCTTGTTAATCACTTGATTTATTGTATTGCCAATAGGCTTATTTGAACTGAGTGTGCCCACAGAGTGCAGTACATCCTGCTGACTAAAGTGTGAGTTAGAGCTCTAATATTTGTATACAATCTCAGTAGGAAACAAATGTGCATGGAAGGCACAGTAGGGGGAAGGTGGAAGTGAGGACAAAGTAAAGGAACTCATTCAATAAAAAGAACAGAACAAAATGAGGAAAAACAAATTGAAAACATTAGTTAAACATCTGAATTGCTGACACAGCAAATTATATCTGTTGATATTTACTGAATGGATTTAAAGAAAAAAGAGTAATCTAAGTTGCCCTGAAGGACAGTTCTGCCAAGGGGAGATGCCAGTACACCAATACCAATTTCCATATTGCAAAATTTGCTGACAATAACAAAGATTTTGGTGTAGAAGGCTACAGAGAGCACCATATTCCAAGGAAGACAATAGTGATTACAGAACTGAAGGCAAGTTTCAGTTCTAATAAAAGCTTTGTCTGGCTCAAATTTTAACCTAATATCCAGAAAATACAGATGCCAACATATATTAACACACCAAAATAAGATATGTCTATCTGGCTTGAGATAAGAAAGCTTAGCATCATATTCATTCACCACTCATTATAAAAAAGTGGAGCTTCTGTTTTTGTTTGTATAATAGCTTCTTATTTCCATCAGCTTCACAATGCCAGCAAGGCAAAGTATATTCCACACTATATTATTAGGTCCTTTATGTTCCCATCTGCAAAGTATGGATGAAAGTGAAGTAAATAGTTTTTTTTACAGCATCTCACAATTAAATCACAGGTTTAGGTTTATTTCATAACACTGGAAAGATAACTCCTAACCAAAGAGCAGATTTCAGACGGTATGCTCTTTTAAGTTAGAAATTTTATATTGTGTGTGAATCTTGCAAACTTCTGTAAAGCCATCAAAGTTGAGAAAAAAAATAAAAGAGAGGAAAGGTGTATGGATCATGAGCAAGTATAGCAGAGTTCATGGACTGAGGCACTGATAAGAAGTCAGATGCTGCTGCAAGGATCTGAGCAGAAATGGCAATCCTAGGATTTATCTTGAGTTAGAAGTAAGGCAAGCCCACACACAGTCTGCTGCTACTGATGCTTCTGTTATCCAGGTTAAGCTAACCACATAAATATACTTCACATCTACAAATCAGAAGATTAAATTCAGTGCCTTTACATCAAGAAAAACTACAATCATAACATTGGATGACAGCCTCTCTGAGAACCACTTGGACTCTGTAACTTTTCAAATTTAATTAAAGTTACACCTGTGTAGAAACTAAGGCAGGCCAAGTGGGAAAAGCACGATTCAAATCTAGTCACATAGTAAATCCAAGTCATAAAGGTCCCAGTCAATATTCAGCAGGTCAATGGCAAGTCCAGTAATGACAAATTTATTTACCTCGTCTTTGTCTACAAGAATTCTCCCCAGATTTTTAAGTCTCTGTGAAAATAAAGTACCGTTTTTGCTGCAGGTCTAGAGGCTGATGTGTGCTGTATTCTCCACAACCATTTCAAGTGCAGGAACAGTGGAAAAATACTTTATTATTTAGTGATGATAGCAGTGACTTACTTGATAGGAAAGAAGAGGAATACAGAGGTAGAAAGTCTCACTCAATAGCATTTAATATAAATGCCAGAGACCTTAATGTTAATTTGTAAAATGGCAACAGCTACTTGAAAAATTTCCACAATAGGAAATTCGAGGTTTCAAGTCCAGTTACTCAATTAGTCAAAAACGTTATTTGCATCAGGCAAGATAAAGCCCACATTTTGCATTACCATATCTAGCAGGATTTGAAAGGAAACAGCAAAGCATTTTTCATCACTAATTTCTTTCTTATCATACAAAACTTGCCATTTCCCAATCTCTTATTTCTATTTTCATATCACTACCACACTCTTAGACCACGGAAACATGGCAGCAGGAAGGTTCCAGGAGCGGCAGTGATTGCCCCTAATTGCCCAGAGTCCAGCAGGCTGCGTGAGTACCCATCTATGCTGCAAGAATGCCAAACAAAAATGAAATGAAATGTAAAAGTCATAAAAGATGCTGAACAAGTGACAGTTCTGTTGAAGTAAGAACTTGTCCCAGTCACTGTATGAATTTTTTTCCACTTCAAACTTCTCTCAGCCCAGCACACAGAAACTGCAGTTCCTGACAGTCATTTTTATACATGTATTAAGGAAAGTGCTATATGATGAACTATGCTATAAAAATGTAAAATACCACTATGAGGTGCTCCACTTAATTAGAACAGAGGATGAAAGCTTTATAGGGAACCTTCTCATGTGAACGATTAATTACAACAAGAGAAAGATTAATTACAATAAACTGTAAAAAGTGCTATTAACTGGACAATACAAACTTAAGTTTGGTAAAGAAGCTTATGTAATTTTATCCTGAAATTGCCAGTATAAAATTTAATCTGTGCCTTCTAATGTACATGTTATCATTTTAAGAATAAAGAATACACTTTCTGAGACACTCCACGGGCCTTTGTCTTCTCATTACTGTCTCTCTTACCATTGCTTTGCTCAAAAGCAACCAGTTTTTGGAGAAAGTGAGTTCAGCCTCCAAAGGCAGAAGTTTTGAAGAGTAAAGAGGTTTTGTTTTATAGAACAGTCTTGGTCAGAAAAGACCTTTTGAGGTCATTGAGTCATTCTCTAACTATCAAGACGGCTGCTAAACCATGTCTCTAAGCACTACACCTACACATCTTTTAAACATCTCCGGGGTGGTGATTCAACTACCTCCATGGAGACCCTATTCCAGTGTTTGATAACCCTTTAAGTGAAAGAGTTTATTCCAATATCTAATCCAAATCTCACCTAGTGCAACTCGAGGTCACTTCCTCTCATCCTATCACTTTTTACTAGGGAGAAGAGACCAACACCCACCTTGTGACAGCTTCTTGAAGGGGGCCTACAGGAAGGCTGGGGAAGGATTATTTACAAGGTCCTGCAATGACAGGACAAGGGGCAATGGGCTTAAACTGGCAGAGGGGAGATTTAGACTAGATGTTAGGAGGAAGTTCTTTACAGTAAGGGTGGTGAGGCACTGGAACAGGTTGCCCAGGGCGGTTGTGGATGCTCCCTCCCTGGATGTGTTCAAGGCCAGATTGGATGAGGCCTTGAGTAACCTGTACTAGTGGGAGGTGTCCCTGCCTATGGCAGGGGGTTGAAACTAGATGATCCTTGAGGTCCCTTCCAACCTTACCATTCTATGATTCTATGATTCTTTTCAAGCAGTTTTAGAGAGTAAGAAGGTCTCTGCTCAGCCTGCTCTTCTCCAAACTAAACCACCCTAGATCCCTTTGCCACTCCTCATCAGACCTGTTCTACAGATCCTTTACCAGATTTGTTGCCCTTTTCTGAACCTGCTCCAGAACCTTAACATCTTTCTTGAACAGAGGGCCCCAGAACTGAACACAGTACCTAAAGTGTGGCCTCACCAGTGCTGAGTACAGGGGTGCAATCACTACCCTGCTGATCACAGTACTCCTGATATAGGCCATTTTGGCCACCTGTGCACACTGCTGGCTCATATTGAGATGGTTGTCAATCAACACCCCCAGGTCTTTCTCTGCCAGGCATCTTTCCAGACACTCTTCCCCAAGGCTGTAGTGTTGCCTGAAGTTGTGACCCAGGTAGAGGACCCAGGACTTAGTCTTGTTGAATGTCATCCAATTGGTCCACATCCCTTCAAAGAGACTTCCTATCAGCTTTTACTGATATATTCCTCAATGAAGCTTAGCTAAATTTTCTTTTAGTTATTCTGCATACTTTTTGAAACAAGCAGGGAAAGACAAGGTAGAAAATAAGACACAAGTGTACATTAAAACCTTCTAATGTAGTTTCATATTACCAAATGGCGGTATGGAAACCAGCTTTGAGATACAAAATGGTCATTTATCTCTGATGGAAAATAAATCTACCACATATATCTTTAAAAAGTAAGAAATGAAGTTACATTATCTGATGTACAGACATTGAATTCTTTGCTGAACACTGAATTGCTAACATTGGACAAGAGAAATAATTGCAAGAAGATTTAACTACCAGTAAACTACAAAATTTCCTGAATTACTAACCCTGTAAAATAGAAATAGCAAGAGGATTTAACTAGATGGTTAATGGTATCAATATCCATATCTTGCAAAACCTAATCCTGTGAAAGGTCACTAATGTGAATATTCCTATTTAAATGTAATTAGACCTATTCATATGATTAGGCACTCCCAGCAGAATTAGAGTTGAAGTCTTGATCTTGCATATTCCTGAAGACAATGATACTCTGCATGAATGCAGTAGGCTATCTGTAGGCTGCCAAGAAACTGCAGGACTGGAATCTAAATCCGGATAATTAATACATCATTCTTTGTACTTGAGATTTTGAGCTTAGTCAGTCACCACACACTGAAAAAAAAAAACCCCCAAACAGTTCAATATTGACATTGTGTTAATGTAGTAAGAGTGACTTTTAAATGAAGGAAGTAACAGCTGAAACAAGCCCATCTGAAGCTCTTCCCTGAATTTAGATAAATAGCAAATGACACCGATAAAATGTTTTGAGTATACTGAGAGAAACAGATAAAGAAAACTTCGTTAGCTTTGAAGCAGTATTTGTCATTCCAACATTTTTCCTGCAGGAAAGAAAAATTCTAAGAGCAATTTATGTCTGTGTGTGTATATATATATATATACACACACAAAACTGCCATTTTAAGACTGGAATGGTATTTCAGCTTACATAGCACCTAAAATATCTATCAGAAAGCACTTAAAGCCACACTGTGTTTTAACAAGCTTTATACTAGAACTACAGAAAAAGAATATGTTCTCTTTTTTTCAACAATGGTATTATGAGAAATGCAGATTAGAAAAACACAACAGTAGGTAAGTAATGATGAAAATGCTTCATAGCTTTCTGTGTAAGAAATTAAATCTTAAAATGGCCAGGGTATCTCCAAGAGCACAGCCAGAAATACTGTATAAAGAACATAAATGTGCTCTTCTCTCTTTCTGCTTTCCATTCATTTCAGTGTGAACGGATATGGAGCATCAAAGCAGAAAGTGCTTACATTTTAACCTGACTCTGCTCCTTTACAAGATGAATACTCTGTTCTCAGTGAAGTGAGGCAAACTACAAAAGACAAAGCGCTAATTAAGGGCAAACAATTCCCTAACAACTGTATCCCTACCTTTCCAATACATTATTTACATATTCTACAAAACATGTAATGAATTGTATTGCAGAATACAGAAGCCAGTAAAGGATCTACCGCTTTGATTTGTATCCTTCCCTTTGCAGTAGCCCTCCTAAGTAGGGAGTCTATTATACAGAAAGAACCACATTTCAGTAATCTTTTATGAGTAATAATTTGTTAATTTCACTCATGAGCTATCACTTTAAAGTAATTTAAAGAACACAGAGACTGAATAACAATTCAAACACTGTTGGTCACTCAGAACTTAAGAGGTATTATCTTCCATTCTTTCTCATCCTTGTTTTCTGTAGGACAGATTTTTATTTTTCTTTACTGTTGACACAGCCCCCTAAGGCATGCTAGAAACCTAATCACACTGATCTTATACAGAAATAGCTCCAATTCTGTATTTTGAGTACTCATTCCATCATCCACAGTCCTAATTCACTATTAAAACTATGAGGCAATTATGAACCAACTCAAATTTTCACCACAATTTTGATGTATCATAGAATGGTAAGGTTGGAAGAGACCTCAAGGATCATCAAGGTCCAACCCCCTGCCACAGGCAGGGACACCTCCCACTAGTACAGGTCACTCAAGGCCTTCTCCAACCTGGCCTTGAACACCTCCAGGGAGGGAGCAGCCACAACCTCCCTGGGCAACCTGTGCCAGTGTCTCACCACCCTCACTGCAAAGAACTTCCTCCTAACATCCAGTCTAAATCTCCCCTCTGCCAGTTCAAGCCCATTGCCCCTTGTCCTGTCATTGCAGGACCTTGTAAATAATCCTTCCCCAGCCTTCCTGTAGGCCCCCTTCAGATACTGGAAGGCTACTATCAGGTCCCCTCGAAGCCTTCTCTTCTCCAGGCTGAAGAGCCCCAACTCTCTCAGCCTGTCCTCATAGGAGAGCTGCTCCAGCCCTCTGATCATCTTTGTGGCCCTCCTCTGGACCCGCTCCAACACTTCCATGTCCTTCCTGTGCTGAGGGTTCCAGAACTGCACACAGTACTCCAGGTGGGCTGACGAGAGAGCAGAGTAAAGGGGCAGAATCCTCTCCCTTGCCCTGCTGGCCACGCTGCTCTTGATGCAGCCCAGCACTCTGTTGCTGTCTGGGCTGCATGTGCACACTGCAGGTTCATGTTGAGCTTTTCATCAACCCAGACCCCCAGGTCCTTTTCCTCAGGGCTGCTCTCCAGCCATTCACCACCCAGCCTGTATTTGTGCTTGAGATTGTGCCTACTCAGGTACAGGACCTTACACTTGGCCTTGTTGAATTTCATGAGGTTGGCCTGGGCCCACCCCTCCAGGTCCCTCTGGAAGGCATCCTGGTCCTTTAGCAAGTCGACTGTGCCACACAGCTTGGTGTCATCTGCAAACTTGCTGAGGGTGCACTCGATTCCTCTGTCCATGTCACTGACAAAGATGTTAAACAGCACTGGTCCCAGCACTGACCCCTGAGGGATGCTACTTGTCACTGGTCTCCAGGTAAAACATCACAACCGGTGGACACACGACACATGAAGAGAATTGACATTTTGTCATAATGCATGCTTTCAAAATAGCATGCTGTAACAATCCCTCTAAGCCATATGTAACACACTACAGCTGATTTTCATGAATGACGAGTACCCAGGGCAACAGAAGAACACAAAACCAGCTTCTGGATGCTCAGAGCCTCTCACTTAGAACCAGACCTCTGAGCCTAGGAAGGCTACCATGCCCCCATTAGAGTAGATGAGACACTACGTAAAAACAGATGCATTCTCTGTCATGTTAATAGGAGAAAAGAATATGACTCAGATGCAATATTTTGTTCTATAATTTGCTATCACTCAGTGCTCTCTGCAAGCTCTGTTTTCACCATATTTTCCCTTGCTACTGTCTCTTAAAATGAATGTATCTAACATTTGAGCTTATATCTATTTATATCTATTAACTTACTCTGGAAGTTTCTGTACTGAGGATGGTCTATAAAGAATACCAGTATAACACACACACGCACTCACATATATATACACACAGTTATATAAAAATAAAAATATATATTATGTTTTGTATATATAGTGTGTGTGTGTATATATATATATAATGCTAGTACTAGATATGCACAATATAGGTGAAATAAATAATGCTGTCCCTTAAAACTTACTTCTAACTCTTGTCCTACATTCCCACGTTGAAGCAGTTCAACATTCAAGATTTTTCATCATACAACACAACACGGCAAGTAAGAAAGTGAGAAAGAAAAATTCATTGCAGAAGCGTAATAAAGACACAAGCAACTAACTAATTTCTCCCAAGAAAAAGACAGGTGCAGAGGTTTCCATCAACTGTTAGAGAAAGACAGTAAGGTAAACATTAGGGGATAACATTTAGACAATTCATCAGGAAAGGGACAGATGCAAATAACTACAAAGAACTCTGTTAACATAGCCTGAGAGTCATTCAAGGCTGTTACAGATTGCTTTATCAGGTTTACTGCTGGATTGCCTTACAGCAGACTGATACAAAGGTAGGGATGACAACAGGGAGGGTGATGTGTAACAAGGTTAGCTTGGTTGAAAATGCTGTGATGAAACAGTGCAGATGTATATGTATAAAATGATCCAGCCAAGTAGAGTGAAGAGATTTGAAAAACAATCTAGGCACCTCTCTACATTTCGATCTCCTAAGAACTGACAAGATTCTACATCCAATTCTTTCAGCCTCTGTGTTTTATAGGTCCATGCAATGATCTGTTGCTCAAAGTAAGGATCGTAGACTACAAAAAGCTAAAAAGCTACTGACACCAAGAAAAGAACTAAACCTATCCAACCCCTGCACAGAAAAATGCATAATGATAAGTAACAAAGATTTACTTTATATACAAATGCATAAAACTCTAAGAAAAAAATTTTCTTAATATCCTTTTATATTTCCTTACTTTTGCATGATTATTTTTTTTTAAAGAGAAAAAAAGTAAATGACATGGTCTGAATTGGTTATTTATAAACCTCTATAGAGGAAGCATACATCCAAAAATAATTACTTTAATTGGTAGTAGACTTGTGTGAGAAACAGTATTCTGCCCCTGGAAAATAAAAAAAATTTCTTTATGGTGAAAACAAATAAAAATTATTGTCATAAAACACTATACAATTATTATCCTTTGACCTTTACAATATTTTTTGTACAATTCAGAAAGTATTTCCATCATTTTTGACCAAATAATTTATGTCAAGATTATTGATATTATGTCAACTACTTCCTAAACCTTAAATAAAATTTAATTGGGTGATACAAGAAAGTCAGCACTTTTCCCAGCATCCATTTTGATGAGTCAATGTTTTCTCACAGAAAGAGACTTAATCAGAGTTGTGTGCCACTTGCAATTTGCAGAACAACTGAACTTTTACTACTTAGTGCCATCAGTTCAATAGCATCAATACAGCTTTGAGACCAAGAAATTAAATTCTACTATCTCATTCATCAGTGTACATAAACAAAATGCAGCTTTTATAGTTATCTTAAGACAAAAAGCTCATACAGGTCTTTCCTGAGTAGAGAAATTGGTCCACAGAATCCAATTCTGTTGATGATGTGTGCAAGGGAAAAAAAATCACAGACTCCTATCAGCCCTCAGGTAGAATTTATGGCATTGGTATTCAGGAAAATGTCATTTGCCTTCTGTAAATTGAGTAACTTTTGTTTGGAGTCATGGAGAAATGGTAACAAGGCCCTGCATGAAAACAATTGCACAAACATTTTTCAGAGATACACTCTTCATACTGTAATGAATTCATTACAGTGCCTCATCATTAAGGGAGAAGAGAAAGGCAAATCTATCTCTTATCATCAAACTAACTTTTCAGCATCATTTCCAACACTGGTAAAAATTGTTTCATAGTTGACAGCTTCTGAGAGTTGCAGATTTTGTTAAAGAAGATTTAAGTGTCTCTTATAAACTGTTAGTGAAATATGCTAACAGAACCCTGTGAATTCTAAAACTCTGCAATTACTTAACTTTCAAAAAACACAAACAAAACAAAACAAACAAAAAAACAACAACAAACCCCCAAACAAACAAAAAAACAACAACAAACCCCCAAACAAACAAAAAAACAACAACAAACCCCCAAACAAACAAAAAAACAAACCACAAAACAAACCCAAAGCAGGTTCTTAATTGTTTTCAACACGTGACTACCTTGGTTACCATGAGTTATCAGATGCATGAGAAACATTTGCCAGAAAAAAATCTGAGACATTATTTTTTCTCCAATCCAAATATAAAATAAAGCTCATAGGAAACTGCTCCCTGTAGCTATTCAGAACTTTATTTTACTATCTATTTTCTTGTAACCACACTCTGACTTTTTGTTAATTCCTTAACTTGCCTACAAAACTTTTGCCATTTTCCTTCTATCTTTGTTTTTTTCCCCCTCCACTCTTTTTTTCTTTGCTCATCTTGTGACTGTGAAATTTCAAGACATTTTCTAGCATGGAGAAGGAAGACAAATAACTATAAACGTCTGACACCACAGAAGATTTTTAAATCACTTACTCTCTAGCATATGTTTAATTTGATTAGTTCTATGCATATTTCATCATATGTTTAAAGGATACTCAATATCTGTTATTATTTTGGTGCCAGACAGCCTTTTATTATGCATAAGTTCAAACTGAAAATGAAATTTCTTAATGTTTTGTATACTGTGAACTGCCCAACAGATATTAAGAGCACTGTAAAGTATCTGGCAGACATTACAGAGCTGATGGAAGGCTCAGCAAACAGAACCACTGTGAAGCTCTTTGAAGATATTAAAAGAGGTGTCAAACTATTGGCAGTCATTACAAACCTTGTCAAGAGTTCTGTGGACATTATATATAGCAGTAAGAACTGAACTATATGGGCACTGCAAATTCTGTGTCAGAGGTGTGGTAACCAGGCCTATTAGGAATTAAAGTACAAATTTCTGAGAGATTGCTGTAATTTCCCCTGTAAAATTCAGGCTCATATTCACAGGCAACCTGGAAATACCAATCAACAGTCCTTAATCAATTCTTCTGATTACTGCAGCATTTTCAGAAGAAGGACTTTCCCTGCTGGGAAATAGACCCCTATGAAGATGTCCATGCTGGGGCACCCCATAAAATGGCAGCTTGATACTTGAGAAGAATTGTAGATTTTCACATGTCCAGGATACTGGAAATTCTCTGCCTTTTTCTCACAAAAGCTCATTCCATATTTCCTTATTCAGATAGTTATCTGTTTTCTTTAACAATTCAGCTGATGGACCATCTGCTGCTGATATTCACATACTTTCACATCTCTTCCAACTTGTAAACACTATTTGCTGTTAAAACTGATTTTTTTTGTTACTGCTCCAGTCAACTGATTTCTGATCTGCTGTAAATGTGTTAGCAACACACATCACTCCTCTTGTGGTTATTAGGACTGAAGTGTGACTTTCCTTTTGTTTCAATAAGACAGCAGAAGAGTTTTCCCAGCAATTTTCTGTCATTCAGAAGGTCAGAGTCAAAGATACTGTGATTAATCAAGTATGTGTGATATTATACTTCTGATTATGGAACCCACTAGCATCATCTCGGGCAATGATTTTATTTTCTCTGCAATATGTGATACTTGTAGTATCTCTGGTTTAGCCTGTCCTTTGCTAGACAGTGTGCAGTGGACTTTCTTTGTTCTTCTGTTTTTTAAAAATTCCTTCCTCACATCATATCAATCACATTTGCTATGGTGGAAAACCTTTTCCAAAAAGCAATTGACTTTTATATCTTCAAATACATTCACTCGCTGCAAAAATTCCATTAATTTCCAGGATGTGTTGCTGCAATGTACAGTTACATCTTATACAAGTGAAAAACGCGAGAATGAAATAATAGAATCATAGAATCAGTCAGGGTTGGAAGGGACCACTAGGATAGAATCATAGACTAGTAAGGTTGGAAGGGACCTCAAGGATCATCTAGTTCCAACCCCCTGCCAATGGCAGGGACACCTCCCACTAGTACAGGTCACTCAAGGCCTTGTCCAACCTGGCCTTGAACACCTCCGGTTTGAACCCCCCTGCCATGTCCAGAGACACCTCACACTAGATCAGACTTTCTAGAGCCTCACCCAATCCGCCACCTCCCTGGGCAATCCATTCCAGGGTCTCACCACCCTCATGGTGAAGAACTTCTTCCTAACATCCAGTCTGAATCTGCCTATTTCTGGCTTTGTTCCGTTTCCCCTAGTCCTATCACTATGGACATCCTAAAAAGTCCCTCCCCATCTTTCTTGTAGGCCCCCTTAAGATACTGAAAGGCCACAATAAGGCACCTTGGAGCCTTCTCCTCTCCAGACTGACATTTATGTCACAGGGTCAGAGATACAACTTTGAAGAAACCTTCTGTAGGAAACCTTGATTTCATGCAGTACACATTCTAGAGCTACCATATTTTAAATCATAATTACAGGTTATCTAATATATAAAAAAGTAGTGGTGTTCTTGCAAAATACATACATACATATATATATATATTCATTTATATGAAATAAGAAACTTGTGTTAGTGCTTGTGTTTTGTTGGAGTTTGGGTTGCTTGTTTGTTTGTTTGTGTGGGGTTTTTTTTTTTGTCATCATTTCTATTTTTTAATATTTTCTCTGGATTCCACTTCAGTTTGTAATGTTAAATGAGAGAGTACAGCTCACCACATATCAGTTGGTTTTCCTTCAGGTTACGAAAGGACTGTCCTTGTAAAGTACTAGGGTAAGCACAAACGGTTTCCTCTGCTATTCGAACTGAAGCATTTCTGGCCCACTGCAAGACCCATTTTAGATTACAGTCACAAATGAGTGAATCTGTGTTGAAATGTCTGGAAAGGCAAAGAAAGATCAGAATTGGTACACATGCAATTTTCATAAATATGCTATTTCTGTAGATTCAAATTGTTTATGCCTAAGGACAATTAATTCTAGACAGATGCACAGCTACGGATTTACAATTATAGGTGCATAATTGTAAAGATATCCTGAGACAATCCATAGAATTGTAGAATGGTAAGGTTGGAAGGGACCTCAAGGATCATCTAGTTCCAACCCCCTGCCATAGGCAGGGACATCTCCCACTAGTACATGTTACTCAAGGCCTCATCCAATCAGACCTTGAACACCTCCAGGGAGGGAGCAGTCACAACCTCCCTGGGCAACCTGTTCCAATGTCTCACCACCCTCACTGGAAAGAACTGCCTCCTAACATCCAGTTTAAATCTTCCCTCTGTCAGTTTAAACTCATTATTTTTATTTATACATATAATAATAAAGGTTATAATTTTATAATAACATATAATTATTATATAGAATAATGTTTATAAGTGTATAAACTATTATACAATTTATATAATTTTTTATATTTGTTCATAATTTTATAATTTTAATTAATACACATTGTCCCACTGGTAGTAACTTTCTAGACATTATGCCAAAATTCTGGATTTGGTTACAGAACAGCATCACTGACTACTGGATCAAAGTTGACCATAAGATTATAAATGATACAAACCCATGATTGCTAGTCAGGATGGTTACACTGGGCTAGACAGGTGCAGAATCAAGCTGTTAGTGCTGCTTGTTTCACTATGACAAGTAAAAGATGGCAGCTCATCAATAGTGAGACACACAATGAAAGCAAAATGCTGCTCTGGAATGCATTGCTAGAAATAATTCTGTTTGAATTTATATTCAACTCTGCAATGTTTATTCCAATGTCTTTATCCAGTATTTCAGATTTCCTAATATAAGGAGTGATACTTACAGTGCTTTCAGAGCTAGTAACTCAGAAAAAAGTCCATTCATGAGACTTGAAAAAATGTTCCCTGACAGATTCCTAAGAAAAACAAACAAACAAACAAAACAAAACCAACTTACAGTCAGTAATAATAAATACAAGAAGAGAATAAAATTACTATAAATGTAATTTTCCCAGTGCTAATTAAGAAATTATGTTTTCTTGTCAACAGTAAAAACATACTTAAATTTGTACATTGCTTTTTCGTGAACTTACAGCAATAATTAAATCAAATTATACACTTTTACTACTTTAATTTTACAGCAGGTATACATACATTCCACTTGGTTTAATAAACTGGAATGTTTCTACATATATAATACAGCAGAATTCTGGAAGAGGCTTTTCTTGAAATTACATGAAAATATTCGTGTGATTAGTCAGTGAGACCTATGCTGTATTTTTATGGTACATATAGAATGCTTCTTCCAGGAAAAGAATTAAAAACAGTGTCTTAGTTTAGCAATGCTTGGAAGAACTTAATCAATGCCTTTAAATAGTAACGAGTTTGATAATTCCATTTGGGCTCCTCCATTCAGGAGGGACAGAGATCTACTCAAAGGAGTCCAATGGAGGGCTACAAAGATGATCAAGGGGCTGGAGCACTGCCTTATGAGGAGAGACTGAGGGACCTGGGGCTTTTTGGTATGGTGAAAAGAAGACTGAGAGGGGATCTAATCAATGTTTATAAATATCTGCGGGACAAGAGGGAGGAAACAGGCTCTTCTCAGCTGCACCCTGTGATAGGACAAGGGGTAAAAGATAAAAACTACAGCATAGGAAGTTCCACCTCTATATGAGGAAGAAATTCTTTACTGTAACAGTCATGAAGCACTGGAACAAGCTCCCCAGATGTTGTCTCCTTCCATGGAGACTTTCAAGACCCGTCTGGGTGTGTTCCTGTGTGACTTACACTAGATTATATGATCCTGCTCTGGCCAGGGGGTTGGGCTCAGTGATCTCCAGAGGTCCCTTCCAATCCCTAACACCCTGTGATTTCGATCAAAGGTGGGTTTCAATCTGCTCAGTATTTCAGAAAAGAGAAATACTGTAGCAGAGGTCAGCAGATGTAAGGTAGCTACACACTACCAGTGACACCAATTGTCTACAGAATCTTTATGCTTTGCATAGGTCCTACCGGATTCACTAAGATGGCATGAACTAACCTGCACTGTGCTAACCTAAAAATTCCTGACTCATGTACCATTTCCAGATTTCTTGCTTCTTTTTATCATGACAGAGAAGGTCCAAGATTCACTACTGGAATGGGCTGCCCAGGGAGGTGGTGGAGTCACCGTCCCTGGAGGTGTTCAAGATGGGTTTGGATATGGCACTTGGTGCCATGGTCTAGTCTTGAGGTCTGTGGTAACGGGTTGGACTTGATGATCTTTGAGGTCTCTTCCAACCTTGGTGATACTGTGATACTGTGTGATAAAGTTTCTCACTTTGGGTGAGTGGTTTGCTGCTTGCCTTGTTAACTCCTCTGTCTGAACCTGTATAACTCAATCCAATAATTTCTTTCTAACCCCTTGTCATAGAATCATAGAATGGTTTAGGTTGGAAGGGACCTCAAAGACCCCCTACTTTCAACCCCCTGCCATAGACAGGGACACCTCCCACTAGAACAGGTAGCTCAAGGCTCTGGTATCTCACTTCTGCTTCCTCTCCAGAGTAATCACATAAGCTTTCAATGAGGGCTTAATTGATTATTTCTGAGATAAGGGAGGTGGTGGAAAGAGAGAGAGGGAGGTTAGTTGGGAGCCCCCCTGGGTGGTCTCACTGCTTGGGAGAGGCTTTGAATTCCTGTATTACTTCTAACTTGTATACAGTTGTATTTATCTGTATATATGCTTGTAAAATATGTGCTGCGCTGTAAATATAGCTTCATCTTAACTTCCGGATGCCCGAGTTAGTCTGGTGATTTCAAGTGTGTGTGTGTGCAAAACTCCTGAACCACGTCATCATATTACAACTGAAAATTAGCAAACCATGATCATGTTCAGTCATAAAGCAATGAGTTTCTATGCACAAACCCCACATAATTACAATATCTGGATCTCCGACAGTGGAAACAGCCTCTTCTGGAACAGAAGTTTCAGAAATCTTCCCAGATCGCCCCAGAACACACATGCATTTCCAAGCTAGTTATCTGCAGCACAGTGCAAATGCCTTCTTCTGTCAGCTCAAATCATTTATGTTATGCATTAAACAACATTCAAATGCATAGTGTCGTGAAATTCCACCATTTCAGATATCCTAAAAATTCACTCTAGCTTGATTTAAAAGGACATTTGTCCTAAAAACATCTGTATCACCTAGTTTGTAAACATTACAAACATAAAAAATGAATGCACTCCAGAGCTGATAGCACTTGCTGTGACATTAATACACTCCATTAACAGAAACATGTTTTCTATCAGGGATAAACATTTTAGTCTTACACCTAAGGTCCTACACTTATTTTTCTTGTATACCAAATACTCTTGTGCTTTTACAGAAATTAATAGAGCATTTTTGTCAAAAGTCTTAATATAAATGAGAAATGTCATAAAACAGTCAAGAGTTAGGGTTAGGGCAATTACGTGTCTTCAGGGACCATTCTGAGATGAAATAAAGGTAGTAGCAGGAGTATATGTATATGAAGAATGCTCCACTCTTATAAGCAAAAGCTAAATGCGAGGGTGACAGATTGATATTCTGTGCAAAAGGACTTGGGATAAGAGGGGGAAAAAATCTACAACAGAAATCCAGGGAGGGCAGGTTTCAGTGCATATTTTCTTGATGTTGCTTTAAGTGGTGTCGCTGATTCACTACATTACTGGGTTTGTACTTTAGCATCATGCAAAGTGATTAGTTGCTTCAATGACAGCAGGGAGGTCACACAACAATTTATAGCATAATAACATCATAAAGTTAACTGCTGGTGATGATTCAGAGGCAGGACAAAGAATCAATCAGATACTTCAATCAAATACTTCAAGCAATACTTCAATCAAAGAATTGTAAAAAAGGAGGAAACTCTGTTCTGAACTTCCAAAGGGAATATCCAGAAGTAGCTACTCATTGAAACAGATTAAAGATTGCAACATTTCAGAACCAGAAGTGCTAACGTATAGGGTACTAATGAAATGGTATTTGGTACAGTAGCATCATCCCAGAGGTCTTGATATTTAGATTAAATGTAAACGAATTAATGTGGATGGTAGCTTCATTTCCTAGCAGAAATATATTTGCATATGTAGTACCAGAACAAAGCACTGAAACATGGCCACCAAGAAGCCAAAAGAGATTTGGAAGATTTGTTGCATTCAATTATGTCACTCCTAGTCAGAATACATGTACCTGATGACAGAATAAAAACAGCCAAAGGGTTATACATAAGTCAAAAAAGTTAAGCTAATGTCTTAGAAGACATAATGAATCTTCTCTTATACTATCTGAGGAACTGTCAGCTCCATCTGTCATACGACGTGAAAGCCTCTTGGAATAATTTTCTGCAGTAGAAATCATCAAATCCAAGAAGGTATAAAAATCAGATCAGTCTCAAGGAACATAATCACAACTCACTAGCTGCAGTAATTTCAGGAGCTACGCAAAATTTTAGATTTCATTGGTGACACGAAATTCAGTTTCTAGTCACTGAAATATACACCCTGATTCAATTGGAGTAAAAGTATTAATTTCTACACTATCAAGAGGCTTACAATTTTTTGTGGCTTCTGCATGTGTGTGTGCTTTCAAATCAATAGTAAGTGGTGGTACAAATGACTATTTTCTTAATTCAAGAATCCTGGAGTTTGTCCTGCTCAAAATAGGCTACACAAAACCACCAAGGTTTCTGAAGAGAGCTTGCTTTATCTCTAAAAGCTCAGGCAGTTCTCATCCATCAATTCACTAAAGTATTTAAACATACCTTTACTGTACTCAGTTTGGAGATATGCATCACATCATTTGGTTAAACATCCTATGTCAGATTAGGCCTAAAGATAATTTTTCAGCTCTGATCCCCTATTTTCAAGTTTAATTAGATTTACAAGATTGAGTGTGCTAATTTGTTTCACCTCCTATTTGCGCTTGTAAACAGTGTAAGAAAATCTTACCTCTGTTTCACATGGTACATCAAAAGATTTATGTATTTTGCTCCTTCCAGTGGACTCATGGCTCTCCCTACTGGTTTTGGAAACAGCCTGCAAAGATCCTACTGCACTTTGCAAAATGTAATGCAGGAGAACTCTAATTACCATAATCAACAATGGCATAAATCAATGCATATGCATATATCTTTACAGTGCTCCTTCAGTAATCTAAACCACATTTGATTTGACAGTTCTGAAACCAGTTCCACGCTTAAGAACCTCTCATCTTTTCTTTGGTACAATTATATACAGGAACATTATGCTAGGAAAATGCTTCTCCATAATCTTTTGAGAGAAGAGCTTTCTTATACCCCTAAAATGATAGAGCAACACAATTCAGAGGTACCAGCAGCAATGGAAAGGTGACTTAAATATTTTTTAAAAGTTAGATTTTGCAAAGTCTGTATGAACTTCCAAGGGGAAAAAAGCCAGAAAGTGTTCAAATAGTACCATGTGACATTATCTTGCATTCAACTAACAATCACCAGTTCCCAGACTGGAAACAAAATGAGATCTCAGCTCAAATAATTACTATCAGCATTACGTCACTGAGATTTCTAAGATCAAACAACAAATGAGTCTTTGAATGGCAGGGAAGTTTTCCTTTTGATGGAGATTATGGTTGTACTTCTTCACAAATAATGGTACTCTTGACTTTGGTTTAGTTAGGAGGACAGTCCCTAAAGAAAAGTAGGTCATAACTTTTGACATAGTAATCATGAACTGATTTACTTCAGATCAAAGGGGAGTTTCAATTTATCTATTACTATGCCTCTGATTTTCAAAGGTAGACTCTTAAAATTGAAAATAAATAAATTAAGCGATTAGTAAAGAACTACTGAAGTATGTTAACTGGAATGTAGGATGGCCGCATTTGCGAAGTGTATGGTAGAAAGGCAATTAAAAACCCAAATAAGAAAGACTAAATGAATCAATAACCAAATCTTAAATAACAAAAAAAAAAAGGATTCAAATTTTAAAAAGATCAAGAATTAGAGAGGCTAAAACGAACAGGAAAATGTTAGCAAATAGATAGGGAGCATAGAGGAACCATGAAAATTACCAAATATCAAGTTAAACTTTGAAAAGTGTACTAAAACAAGGTGCAAAAAGCACTTAATAATTATACTATAATTAAGAAATTAAGAAAGTAGGGTATTGTTGATAGCCTACATACATACCATTACTACTATTTTCCATTCAGTTCAGGACAGTTGGTCATTTTGGATTGTAGATATCTATGGCAGAAGCATACACTAAATTCTGTAATCTTACTCAAGACCATCTACAGTATGACTATTGATCTGCAGAACTAGCTAAAATAAAATAAAGAAAATATCTGGGCAACTATAGTTTTTCTTGGCTAATTCCACTCACATGAAAACACTGATACAAAAGGTAACAGTTTTCTCCTGCTTACCAAGTCAGTTGTATACAAAAATCATTACATAATTTCCCTTGTCTAGAAAATTTGTGATGTTTTTATATGATTATGTATCTTTAGTGGATGCATATATTTTCCCCATTTCCAGTTTTCCAGCATTTTTAACCAAATTTTCTTTGTTTCAGAACTCAGTCACTCCATCAAGTCCAATGATGCCAGATTAACAGGTCTGCAGTTAGTAGAACCATCATTTTTTTCCACTGACTCATGGACATAACATGAATAAAAGCATGAAGAACTTGGCATTAAGTGCATTTATTGTAAGACACTGTTAAGATAATGGACAGAGGAGTGGAAAGCGAGACATTACTGGTGACTTTTGACTGTATTTAGTGCTCTCACCAATAGCTCTGGCTCAGAAATGTAAGCTTGTGAAAACGAAATCTGGTCATAACGAATCTAAAGACCAATGAATATTGAGAGAACTATCATACAAGAGGGGGTTGTCCTTGAAGATGAGAGGTCTAGTCATTTTGAATAAATAATATTATTCAAAGTATATACTGTAACAAGAATGAGACTTGAAAATGATGCTTAAGGAATGTCTAATTCAAATTTCTGATGCCCAGTGACAGGACAGGGGGCAATGGGTAGAAGTTGAGACATGAGGAGGAATTTTTTTTACTATGAGGGTGACAGAACACTGGAACAGGCTGCCCTGAGGGGTTGTAGAGTCTCCGTCTCTGGAGATACTCAAAACCCTTATGGACACAATTCCTGTGTGATCTGGTATAGGTGATCCTGCTCTGGCAGGACTGGATGTTCTTTTGAGGTCCCTTCCAGCCCCTAACATTCTGTGATTCTGTTATAAACTTGAACCTCAGAAGACGACAAAATAGAAAGTCCTGGATCTGCACCCACTTGGAAATGAAACTCAGCCCCACCTTGAGGAAAAAGTTAATATTTACTTAGGATGGGAAAAAAAAACCCAAACCAACCATACACACACAAAAAAACAAAAATCAAAACAACCACACACACACAAAAAAAAACCCCAAAAAAAACCAAAAAACCTAGATGCAAGAAATACAGTGTTAATGACTGTGGAGGAAATTGGTGAGGTTTTTTCTACACACTCGGAAAAGATTTGCAGAGGTTACTAGAATGTGCAAGGATATGGCAACTCTGCTTTCCCAAAAGAAACTGTATTGGTGTGGTTTGATCAGCCCAGTAACAGCAGTCAGCATGCACATTTTGCCTTTCTCCAAGATCTATGGTACCACTGAAAGACATGGAGATATACTGACATGCTCTTTTCTGGTTGTCAGAGTAAAGGGATAGTACACCCAAACGCTGTCACAGAACAAATGTATCCTCACTGTGACTGAATTTCTGTTCCTTACAGGACTGAAATTCTCTATTTCTAATTAGCTTTTAAGATGAGGAATGGAAGATTCAAAGTTTGAAATTTTAGACATGTTCCCCTGAGAGAGTAGAAAATTGAACAGATTCTGTTGAGGTGTTCCTAGCATCTAGAATAACCCATCATTTAAAAAGGTGACTTCACCACTTTGAATGAAATTACCTCCTGTGGTAGTCTGGCTATATCAGAACAGTCATGTTCACTGTGCACAATAAGGAAATCCAGCAACCCTCATCAGTTGAGTTGGGCTTGCCTGATTAAGCGACTCATCTGTGATGAGCAAAAAGATGGGCAGTCATCCGTATTCTACCAAGACTCTCCCCAACATCTATTCTCACTTGTTTTCATTCAAGAAGTTTTGGGACACTGAGAGTAATGTCATCAGTAACCATACCAGATGTCAGCCTTTTACCTGGTGTCAGCCTTTTACCTGGTGTCATCTTGACCTCATGACAAATCTTTCTAGAAAACTTTCCTTGTTTTTCCAAGGAAATGTCAGAACTGGTTGAACAGTAAGAAAATAGACTATGAGATTTAACACTATGATGCAGCTTAGGAATTTATTTCACAGAATCATAGAATTGCCCAGGTTGGGAGCTCTAAAGGTCATCTAGTCCAACATCCCTGCAGTGAGCAGGGAGTGGAGAATTCACATTCTGGAACAAAGACAGATGTGAATGGAGATAGAGAGCCCTCCTAGGTCTGTCCTAATGTCAATTTAGATCACAGAATCACAGATTGTCAGGGGTTGGAAGTGACCTCAAATGGTCATCTAGTCCAACCCCCCTGCCAGAGAAGCTCACCTATACCAGATCACACAGGAGTGCGTGAGGTTGGTCTTGAGTATCTCCCGAGGAGACTCCACACCCCCCTGGGCAGCCTGGTCCAGTGTTCTGTCACCCCCATAGTGAAAAAAAGGTTTCCTCATGTTTACACACAACTTCCTATGCTGCAGCTTCCACCCATTGGCCCTTGTCCTGTCACTGGGCATCACCAAGAAGAGCCTGACTCCATTCTCTTGGCACTTGCCCTTTACATACTTATAAATGTTAATGAGGTCATCCCTTAGTCATCTTCTCTCCAAACTAAAATCAGAGCCCTTCCTGTGAATTGTCCCTTTCCCAAACAGGAAAGTTGCAGACAATTTATTCCTAGTACTTGCCTATACTGTACCATAACTTTGGCCATTATTTTTTGTCCTCCTCTGAACCTTTTCTACTTTTAGTCATCTTTTTGAGATCAGCAGACTGGAACTGCCCTTGGTATTAAAAACAGTTTTTTTGCTTTTCCCCTTGACAGTACAATGGATGTTCTCCAATTCGTTCTCTCTTCCTTTAATAATACTCCCTGATTATTTTCTTTAAATCATACTGAGCACTGAGCAGATGTTCTCGTGGCATAATCCACTGTAATCTCAAAACATCTTTCCTATGTTTTAACAGTTAGCCCAGAACAGATTTGTTTTCCTTCAGTTCCATTGCTTAATATTTATCTACATTAAATTTCATCTGCCATTTTACTGCCAAGTCATGAATTCCTGTATATTAGTTCTGCCCTCCTAAATCAACTCTTGTCTCAAATTCTCTGGTTAACTTAGTATCCACTAGCAGACTTCATCACTGCACATTTTATTTCTTCTCCCAAGTCATCTGGTTCTTCCAAAAACTGAACAGCCTGATATAATATCACAATCTCATATTTTCTAAGTGCTCTTTCTAGAACGGGTTGATAATCTATCATCACACAGCCTCTCTGGTATGCTTACGGATATGCAGGTTGATTGCTTTGTTCCCTAGAGTATATTTTAGTGCCATTGCATATGATAAACTAATGACTCAAGAAGTGCCATGACAAATATACAACAAAACACCTTAAAAGGACAGTCTAAAATTGATATTTCTGAAGCAATTTCAACTACCCTGATATTCCAATCTTACTTGATGCTTCCCCTTCCCCCTCCCCAAGTATATGCCCACTGTTTTTCTTAAAATGCACTTCTGGGAAAAAAAAGAAAAGTTATAGAATTCTAATTGATGTGTGTGATGGTTTGGGAGTTCTCCAACACCACCACTTTGTAAAATGACCCAGACTAGAACTCAGCCGGCTGGAAGTTAAGGACTGAAGCTCTATTTACAGCTTAGCACAATGTACAAGCAGAGATATACACTATAGACAGGAATAGTTACAGAAATATACAAGTTAAAGGTAATACAGAAACACAACTCCCCTCCCAGAAATCAGAGACCCCAGGAGGGGCTCCCAACCACCCTTCCACCTTCTCCCCACCCCTTTACCTTACCCCAAGGTTTGCCTTATGTGCAAGGTGAGCTTGGAGGATCAGTCAAGGGTGGTTAGAAGAAAAGTGGTTAGTGAGATTAAGCGGCAAAGAGGAGCCAGAAGCTAGACTGCCCAAGATGTTGTGCCCCTACAGATAGACAGGCTGAGTTATCTATGTTTTGGTTTCTTCTCTTAAACATCTCAGCAAGCCTATGAGTGAAGCAGACATCACCATGTTTTCCTTTCACAGTCTATAGCATAATTTTCTCTATTAAAATATTCCAATTAGCCTCAAACCAGTACAATCTGTAACAGATAGAAAGATAAATGTATCCTTTTTAACCTGTGTAAGTCTCAGGTGTTTTACTTCTGGTTGTTTCCAAGACATGCAGACAAACTCACACACAAATAGAAATGTCATGTCCAGCCTCATTTCAATGTGAAAATGAAATCCAGTTATTTGCATTTCTGATAGATTTTACAATTACAAACAGAATGAACATCTTTATCAAGTTACCACAATCAAAGGTTCAGGAGAGGTTTGGTTTGGTTTTTTTTTTAGCACAAAACTTATAATTTACTCATAAGGAAAGTGTATCACCAAATGTGCTCAGGACAAGCCATGTGACACTTTGGTTTTCTCGTGTTTAAAATGAAACTGGTATTATACTCACAGTTTGTGAAGACTGTTAAGTCCAACAAACATTTCTGGTGTTAGGCAGCCAATTCTGTTATTTGAAAGATCCCTCAAACAAACAAACAAACAAAAAAACAACTGTGAAACATTAGTTCTATCTTATACATATTTACATAATCACACACAATCTCTTAGTTTTCAGCACTTAAGGAATAGGGAAAAATGAGAAATAAAATCTTCTTCCTAATGTAACATAACTGAATTAAATAGATTCAGCAACTTTCACATTAACATTATTAAGCAATATTCCATAATTAAATATGCCATACTGTAGCTTACACTAAGTGCATTAAAACTAAAAACTATTTCAAATATATTTTTCTTTATCAGAGCCACCAGTGCTTGTTTACTTCTGAAAAATACTATGCATTTTGCTGTGGCCAAAATTGACTTATTGTACTGTTTACTAACATCTCATCTCCTTGGCAACATTGCAGAAACCAGAGGGTAATTAATTTTTAAGCTAGTAAGAAGGTCAGTCTTGGTAAGCACTTGGCAAGCTTTTAAGAGCAATACTGTGGTCGTCTCAGACCTCACAGAGTACAAGGCACTATGTTCCATAACTCCTCTCTGTAGAAAGGTGAGTAGACATTTACTGCGCAAGTCATAAATACAGCATGATGTATAGAATATGCAGAGGAGGGACATAAAAATAGGTATGACCAATTAAGTAGTGATAACAACATCAATACTGCTCATTGATGTATTCTGAATTAAGTTTTCATTTTTACATATTTGATTTTCAGCCTTGACTCAAATTTCCTTCTTGTCAACTATGTGGGGCTTTTAAACAATTGCAGCAATATACGGAGTCAGTGATCACACATCTATTAAAATGTACAAATTTGAATATATTTTGGGTTTAAAATCAGTGGTAGTCCTCTAATTCCTTTGTTACATTGTGCAGATTCCATTTTTTATTACTAAAGTAATCAAACAGGAGAATAAATATTGTGATTTGACAAATCCATTTATTGCTTTCATCAAGACATATCCAGTTAGCAAGAATGAGAAGGCAATTTTTTTAGAATCCATTACCAACTCTTCTTTCAGGACAAGAATGTATTGTGCTACAATTAAATGATGAAGCATCACATTAGAATGAAAATATTTCTTAAATGCTTGTCAGGGATATTAAGTAGGCAACAGTTGAGAGAAGCATGGATAACAATATAGGGAAACAAATGTGTAACATTATTCTTTAAGATTTCAAAATGAAAGCTACATAGAAAACATAAAAATAGTTTAAGCCATAAACATATCCATCTTTATAACTTTCTGTCAGAAGATGCAAATAGTAAACAGGAACCTACTCAGAGTTCCTGGTAAGGTAATGCTTCTGCCTAAGCAAAGTCTGAACTCATGCATCAATATGTGGGGCATAATTTAGTTGAAGTGATTAAAGTTAATCTCAAACAATCAAAGCAAGCGCATATTTCTCTGAGCATGGCACACGGTAAAGTGGTACTTTTAACAAAGTGAAAGGCTGTATATCCTCTTCTCAAAGTTTACTTCACTGAGTGCTATTTTCACAATAAGATACATGGCAAAGGTTNAAAAAAAAAAAAAAAAAAAAAAAAAGACATCTTGCTGCACATTCCTCCAGCCTAATGCATCTTATATTAGGCTGATGTTCCTCTTCAGGACTAAGAGATTGAACTTACTAATGCTGACCTCTAAAACTGATGTAAGAGAAAACACAACTCTCTATCAAATAACCAAGTGCCATAGTTTTAGTGTTTCATAAATTCTTGGTTTTCATCAATCTTGTGTGTACATTTTTTAGTAGACCCTTGAAATAATTCAATTTTGTCATTCATCCAAATTTTAACAATTTTCCAAATCATTTACAGAAAACATTTTGAATCTGACAGCTTGTAGTTAGTCTTACTAGTCTTACTCTCTCTCCGTTTCCCATATTGTAATATGGGAAAAACTTTTGCTCAACTGCCTGCTACCCAACAGTTGCACAGTGAAGGAGAGCAGAGATTTTCTTATTTACCATGAAACTGCATTGATTTGTGCCAAACATATGGCAGCCTAGCAATTAATAGATTCCCTGTCTCTGGATTGCTCCAAATATTACTTGCTCATATCAGCAATATGTTTTTTCTTTTTTCTTTTGAGATCTAGCGTGATAAATCTCAACATTGCCATAGTTTGCTGAAGAGTCTTTTCTTTGCACTTTACCCAATCCCTAATGACTTTCTCATCCTTGATTTTTCTCTTCTGGTTGACCTAAAGCTCTACCTGTGCAGTCTTCAGATGCGCAGCCCATGACTTGCACAGGTTTCCTGCTTTTCCCACAAGAGGTCAGGGTTGTGTTATTAGAGTATGCAGTCAAAGCAACAATTAGTACTCATTTCGATCATTTCATTGTATCGTTATCCTAGTATAAAAGCTGAGCAAGAAAGTTTCGATCTATTCTTTTTCTTCATATTAAAAAAGTATAATCGTTATGTGCAATGACTTCGACATTATTTTGTCATTGGTTTTCCACCCAAGCACACTAAACCAGAGTAGCTTTCTGTTAGAAAAACTGCTTACATGTATGGTCAGAAATGGAAATCTTTTATTTAGGTTGTGCAGTGTTCCCTCCACATAACAACAGTCCAGGATTTTGCATCAGAGCAAAAAAATCAGAAAGATTTGTAAATTTCTTTTTCTGTGCATTTGCATTCCTTCTTATCTGAATCTTCCTATCCCACAAAATTAATCCCTTTTCTCATAGGTTTGCTCCTTGCACGCAACACTGCACACATATTGGCTAGGCAGATTTCTAGCACTGATGGCTGGGTTAGCCAGCACGTGGACATTCGGATGCTGTCACTTGGAAAACTATAATTACAAAGGGTTCATCTCATTTTTCCTTTAGGTTGAATAGAACTAAGCAGGGCCTGTAGGTCTTTTTGATTAAAAGCAAAAAAGACACACTTGTAGGATTTTATTAACTCAGACATTTTTATCCTCTACAAATGTAGTTTAAAAATCAGCCAGTGTTTTTAAAAGTACTATGAGAACATTCTGAGTGAGGAACACAAGAATGATGGGCAGGAAATACATTGCATAAGTCTTGTTTCCATAGAAAATTATGTTAAAACAAAAAATATCCACGTGAGAGGTATGAAAATGGTAGAAAAATTCTCAAGAATGACAATTTTTTCTTTCTAAGATTTATTTCATGGACCTGGTCTGTGATAAAAAAAAATAAAGTGGACCTTACATAATGAAAAAGCTTAGCATAGCACGAAGCATTGTTTACATAAATTCAAACCACTTACTTTTGTTTCTGATTTATGTCACAGTGATACACTGCATACTAAGTCATTAATCAGGAGTGGGTTTTAACTTTGTAGATGTGCTAGTTAGGACATTTATTGGAGAGCAAAGTCATACTTTTAAATGTATAAGGGTAAAAAAAGAAAGAAATGGGGCGGGGTGGGGAGATAGGAAAGGCACAGTACAGTGAAAAAAGCACAAAGTGTGATTTTCTATTTTACAGTCAATATCCTTATGTGATTATTGCTTGGTGGCATATTCGAGTAGCCCAAGGACAGAAATGTCAATACAAACACAATTTTCAGAATGATTCAAATGGAATTAATACTTACAGGCGCTTCAGTTCGGAAAGTCCATTGAAGGCCCCTGGCTCAATTGTGCTGATCAAATTATTCTTCAGATCTCTAGAGAGATGTAATAGAAGGGGCAATTAATTATCCCTTTACCTACTGTACTACCTCTATACACAAGGGCTGTGAAATGCAGTGCAGTTTTAACCACTGTCTTAGCTAAAACCAAGAATTAGTTTCTTTAAAATAGTAATATTAAATACCTCATTTAAAATAGTAATATTAAATACATCATTTGCAGTTCATTAAAAAAAAAAACAGTTTTTTTTTCAAGTAAGATTGTTAAGTTTAAATGCTAAAACAGGGGGAAAAATAAAATCTGCTGGCTTTAATTCTTCTCCTATTTATACATTTTACAAGCTTACCAGTCATTCTTGCCTCAGGAAGTGGTTTAATCAATGAGTGAATAATACAATCAGTCAGCAAAACAACAGTCTTTTAGCTTGCTTATTCATTGCACTGTGCACTTTACACTTAATAAATTTCTAATTTTTACCTAATGCAGGCAAAGCAGCTGGCATGTGAGACATAAACAGATAAGCCAGGTTTCTGTCCCAAAATACAAGCAATATCTCCTATTTGGCAGATAGGTGCTTCATTTAGCACTTGCTGAAATGCAGAGCATTAGTTCTTGCACAAAGTATGTTTCACTGGCATTAGTAATCTCATCTGCTCTAGGCACAGTGCTTGGGGCCACGACATTGCTTTTAGCTCAGTCCCCACAGAGACTTACTGCTGAATTGTCTCGAGACTCTTTGTGATATGAACCCTGAGGAAGCGCCTTCAGTGAAATTAGATAAGCAGGCCAGGAAAGAAATACTGTAAATTCTTAGAGAGCTAGTGCTCATCTGATAATATGCAATTCATACAGAACAACTGGTGCACAGCAGTATCACTGTAGTTTCTCAGACTGGCCACCTCCAGGATATTACAGCACATAAACTGCTTGACTATGCCAAAGTATGAATGTATTAACAGTCATGTGAGTCATCTTAAGATTTTTTAATTCTACTGCAAATAAAACATGGGCTAAGTGAAAATCTGTTTCCACCAGCTATGATTGTCCTCACTAGGACAAAATGTCATCCTAAAATGTTTAGTTTCTAGTAGGACATATTTCAATTTCACAGTAAAAAGTAATCTTTTAAAAGTCTGTATTTCTGTTGTCCTTTCTGCAGACCTTTTGAATACAATTTGAGAAATTTGTGTCACTTGCACTTTGTTTTAGTGATGATGTTGATCCCTAACAGATTTCACTCAGATCAAGTTTAGCTAAGAGTCCTTAACAAGGTAGTAAAACATTTTGATTACTAATGTACAAAATGTTTTGTCTTACACAGGAGATATTAGAGGTACCAAATCCACAGCAAACAAGGAATGGAATTTTGATGGAAACAACCCTGCTCCATTTAGAAAATAGAGCTATTCAGCTGTTTTAAGTTGTAAAATCCTAACTGTAAATGAGATTCAAGATGATCATTTAGCTTTTGCTAATTTCTATCCAGTTCAAAGTTCATGCTGCATAATCAGTAAGGTATGGCACACAGATATGATACATGGCAACATCTGATGTACAATAATTTTAGATTACCATTTCTTCTTTGTTCCAGTTTGCTCTATATAGTGCTTTCATCATGACTACCTGTAGCACTAGATCTTGTAATGTTATAGAAAAAAAAGCAAAGGACCAGGAGACGGTAGGAAAATTGAAATAAAACAAAAGTGATTAAGTAACTTAGCTGAAGTTACAAACATTTATAGAGCTAGGAAATACATTAAGAAAAATTTTCAGCCATGCAGGTCCAAAAATTAGTGGTTTCATTTCTTACTGTTTTTGTCTTAGCTTGTTTCAGATAATTCAAAATTCCTTTTTCCACCTGGGAAAAACCAAAAGGGATAAACCATTATCCCTTCATTATGCAAGTAAACTCAGTAAGGTATGCTAATCTCAGTCCCACACAAATACAATGGTTATTAGAAGAACATGTTTAAAACACATCAATTGTTTCAGTTCTTTAGTACTGTTGTAACTTTTACACAGTGCCACATGAGCGTATGCAAACTCAAGCATATGCACGACAGGCTATAGTTCATTCCTACTTGCGGGTGCCACAAGAGCAGTCCCTCATTCATTGTCAAGTTAGTAAAAAGCATAGCCCAGAAGTAGCTGCACCGCTACTATGCAGGACAGAGGTAAGAATGTCTGTACTGCCTGGGAAAGGGAGTGAGTCAGAGCCCATGAAATTTCCCATTGTGCTGAGAATGCAGAACTACTGTATACAGTGTCTATACTGTGTGCAGTTCTGTGCAGTTTTACTGTGTGCAGTTCTGGAGCCCTCAGCACAGGAAGGACATGGAAGTGTTGGAGCAGGTCCAGAGGAGGGTCACGAAGATGATCAGAGGGCTGGAGCAGCTCTCCTATGAGGACAGGCTGAGAGAGTTGGGGCTCTTCAGCCTGGAGAAGAGAAGGCTTCCAGGAGGCCTTCCGATATCTGAAGGTGGCCTACAGGAAGGCTGGGGAGGGACTATTTACAAGGTCTTGCAACAACAGGACAAGGGGCAATGGGTTTAAACTGGTAGAGGGAAGATTCAGACCGGATGTCAGGAGCAAGTTCTTTCCAGTGAGGGTGGTGAGGCACTGGAACAGGCTGCCAAGGGAGGTTGTGGCTGCTCCCTCCCTGGAGGTGTTCAAGGCCAAGGTGGATGAGGCTTTGAGTGACCTGTACTAGCGGGAGGTGTCCCTGCCTATGGCAGGGAGTTGGAACTAGATGATCTTTGAGGTCCATTCCAACCTTACCATTCTATGATTCTAACTATGACCCAGATGCAAGGAAAGAAAAGGCAGCACATAGCAGGGTAAGAAAGAAAGGGAAGTGTTAGTTCAGGAGACAGATAATGGTACCAGAAAGAGGCAGAGTTTGGCCAAGGACATCAATGGTGATTTGAGCATTCATAAGTTGTACAGGTTAACCTTTTCCCCTTCTCCTGGAAATCACATAAGCAAAATAATGGCAGAAACAGACATTAAGGTTGGTGCTTGGGCTGATTCTAGCAAACTCCACAGACAGAGAAGAATCATGTTCATGCAGGCATTCTGCACTGCTCACCATTCCCTGGGCTAGGCAAAGCAGTTTCTTTCTTTACTTTGTCCCATTCCCTTCCGCCAGACTTCAATGACAGTGACAGTAGCTGATTTAATCACAAATTAAATACAGGGGATGCTACTTGCCATCATGAAAACGCTTTCTAAGAACTGGAAAAAGGTTCATTGTTGTTTTGGGGTTTTTTTTTAATCTTATGGTCAAACATTTTCATCTTAGTTCCCTGTTACCAGCATCAGCTACTAGATTCAAATTTCTCCTGCCTCATCTGCTCAACAAGTTGTGACAATTCCCTCAACTCCAAATTTTCCATGCTTTCTCATAAACAAAGCTGTTTATACAAAACTTCTGCAATCTCTTCTCCAGCGTCCCATAAACTTGCAAAGATAAACCAGTATGTCTGGTCAAAGTTAATCTACACAAGTATATTTTCCTTTGATGGTTTAGGATTTTTGCTGTATGAGTGAGTCAAAAGCCTCTTTTTTTTTAAACCTTCGAATATTCAATAATAAACAGTTTGGTCTACTCTGTTTCTTTTCACATCAAACACCAGGGCATCGCTTTCTCTAGACAGCGCTACTGACAATATCCTCATGAATGAAATGAAGATTCTTTTGCTTGTACAGTCCTAACTGCTCAGGATGAAAGAAGTTCTCTAACTCGCAGAAGTGAGGCCAGTAGAAAAGACTGAAAGGACACTGCTCTCACACATCAACTTCTGTATTTTTAAAAAGACAAACAAACCCAAACAACAGCAACAACAAAATCCAAACAAACAAAAAACCCCAGACAAAAAACACACCAAACAAAACAAAACAAAACCCCAAAAAAACCACACCACAAACCAATCCAAAACCAAAACCAACCCAGCTAACATAAGCCAAACAAAAAAAACAAAACCCTCCACTACACAACCCAACAATATCAATCCATTACATCTATGCTGATTTATCTCAGGCTTTACTTTGGGACACATTTGAAAACTACTTAGAGACATAATTCAGAGCAAATATCCAGATTTTAGACAGGGAAAACTGACAGTTGCAATCATTAATCTTTATATCGATTACACACATTCTGTGTTAACTGACAATTTATCTCAATGCTCTGCAGGTTTCAATTAGGTGAATTGATCAACTCTTATAGTCAACAGTGGTAACAGCTCACAAGATACACAAAGTCAGTATGGGTGGCAAACTGTTGGCAGGTGAATTCTAATGCCAGTCAAAACAACCAAGTAGACAAAAAGTCTCCCATTTGCTGAAATTCTCTATTTTTTTTTAGTTTACAGAAGCTTCTCTGTTTCCCCATAACTTGTAATCACATAGGAAAAAAAAACAAACCATAATGCTAAATCATCACCTAGAAGCAGAAAAAAACCCCAGTATAATGTTAGTAGAAGTCAGATCATCTCAAGGAAAAGTGTCCATCAGCTGCATTGTCCAAAATAAGACATCTGGTCTCCCTATTCCAGAAATTACACTTAAGTTAGGTAGGTCATTTTAGTAAGGATATTCTCAGAAAATTGCAGATGATTATACTACCCACAATTCTGGTTCTTTCTTAGTAATTAGTATTATTCCATAATGTTTCCATATACTCCTGACCTAACAAAATAGGTGCTTTCTTCCTTATCCTCCATGAAGACTAAAACATGATTAAAATAAATGAAATTATCACAACTACTGATCATTTCCAATTCCCCTTTCTGCCTCTCACTTGTATTTTTTTCAAAATGACTTTAATTAAAACATTAAATTAGCTTCTCCATTTTCTATTTTGAATCCTTATAACACCAACTATCAAATTTCATTGAGCTAAATAAAGAAACCAGAGTAAATTTGGTTCCATGTTTACATTTTTTCCCCCAGAGCTACTGCTGAGGTTTGGCAAAAGGTCATGATCCAAGGCATGCCAAACAGGAGCCTGCCCTGGGCCACACACATGCATATATATCAGGCAAGGGATTTTACTGTTAACCAAAAGTAAGAGAAGAGGGAAAGAACCCCGGTAACATAATACTGAATGACCACGGCACGACTAGTTAAAGTCCAAAAAGAAATAATTTTTCTAACTAACAGTTATGGTTTTGCATCATTCCTGATGCAGCATTCTAAACTTTAAAGTATGTGTTCTGAAGCTGAATGACGTGTCATTAGTGGTGTGGCTGTACATATATATATACATAGTGGTACAATCTGAAAATAAATCAAAACCAAGGTACAAGTACAGATAGATGGAAACTACATGAAGATAGCTGCAGTTATAACAACTGCAGCATTTACATTAAGACAACATAAAAATAAAATTATACAATATTTACTGAAATATGTTTCTCCTAATTTTATTTCCCTTGTTAGATGCATCTGTTGCACACTACACTCTGATCTTAACTAGACCTGAATAGAGAAAATAACAATATAGAATGAATTACATTATTAAAATAGAGAAAATGACAATATAGAATGAATTACATTATTAAAAAATAATCTCAAATGGTTGCCACAGTTGACAAAGGGGATTTTCCTTTTCACTTACAAGTCTGAACTTACATAAATTACATATAGTAGCCATTAAGAATTGTCTACATGTATACAGAAAATTTGTCTGTATATGCACAAAATAGTTCCACAGGTAAAAACATTCATGGATTCTTTTAGTAAATATCACAAGCTGCTGGGATTTTGTGTTTGAAATATTCCCTTCCTGATGGCTTAGTTGAGAGGTAAATTAAACAAGAGGACAAGGCTACTAATGGGACTTTACAAAAGCATTTAATAGCTACTCCAGGTCTCTCAGCTCTCAGATACCTTGTGTGGTCAAATTCCTGATTATCTACATGTGTTCTTGAGATTTTTGCTGCTTTGACTTCACAGTATGCACTAACACAGTATAAAACATTGTGGGGAAAAAGTAATATATTACATACAGTCCATTAAGTAAAGAATCAATTTATCTAAAACTACATTCTGACGTTTGGGGTATTTTGTACCACCATCTATGCCTTCAGATACTGCGGATTCCTCCTCCCACTTACAATACATGTGTAGATATTTTGAATACACATTTATAACAAGAACATTTGACTAATTCCAGTACTTTGTTCAAATTCCTGACATCGATACAGCTTTCATAAAAAATTATAGCTTGTACCAAGAGGACATCTGTGTTTAGAAAGCTGTCATTATGCTGCTGCAAACTTTCCAAAAAAGCTCTGAGAAGAGCAATCAGTTGTTGAGTAGGTGCCAAATACCAGTGAAATATGACTGACTTGCCACATTTCGCACATTACTATGAAACAGCAGCAGAAAAAAAAAAAAAAAACAACCCACCAAAATGACAAAGGTCACATCTTCCACTTATTTCTCATGCAAAATGCTCCAGTTTAACTAAATAGCACCTTTGACCAAGAAATTAATGCAGACGTGGGACACTTTTGAAACATCATTATCACACAGTATCATCAGGGTTGGAAGAGACCTCAAAGATCATCAAGTCCAACCCGTTACCACAGACCTCAAGACTAGATCACAGCAGTAAGAAAAAGGCATAGCCAATGACAAAAGCACCTATCTTGCAGTCACAATAGAGATTATTAGAGGTAACAGGCTTGGATACAGGAGCAAAGAATTAAAACATTATTGGTAGAACACATTTGAAGACATTTCAAATAGGCCTGTCTGTTCAGTACCTAAATGGAGTCAGGGACTCATTATTATACCATGAGGGCCTGGATATTATCAAAACTTATTTTCATTTTCAATATTGGTGCATTCACTGCTGGTCACACACTACAGGGCAAGAGGAAGATAAGTTAAGCACTATCAATTACCTAGTATCATAGAATCATAGAATCAGCCAGGTTGGAAGAGACCAAGATCACCCACAGTCCAACCTATCACCCAGCCCTATCCAATCAACCAGACCATGGCACTAAGTGCCTCATCCAGTCTTTTCTTGAACACCTCCAGGGATGGCAACTCCACCACCTCCCTGGGCAGCCCATTCCAATGCCAATCACTCTCTCTGTGAAGAACTTCCTCCTAATATCCAGTCTATAGCTCCCTCAGTACAACTTGAGACTGTGTCCCTGTTGCTGGTTGCCTGGGAGAAGAGATCAACCCCACCTGGCTACAACCTCCCTTCAGGTAGTTGTAGACAGCAATAAGGCCACCCCTGAGCCTCCTCTTTTCCAGGCTAAACAACCCCAGCTCCCTCAGCCTCTCTTCACGGGGCTGTGCTCCAGGCCTCTCACCAGTTTTTATAACAAAATCGATAACAAAAGCACTCCCCTAAAACTCCAGAGCTTTTATTTTACTGTTTTATGAGAGTGGATATTCAATCTACTTTCTTGAATCAGAAAAGCTATGACTGCATTGCTGTTAAATTTCAAGACATAAATATTTTTTTTTCTATTATTCCCACAAGATAATAAACATAAACATATACATAAATATTGCCAGTAATTGTCTGATAATTGTCGTCTAGCAGACGCAGAGGCTACAGCTCTTTCATTTGTTTAGCATGTTAGTGCATGTTGATTATGCATTTTCCTTTAATCTTTTTTAATCCAAGTCATTTCTGGTTGTATTACTTAAAACAATAGACTCTAAGGACTAGACAGAAAAAAAAAATAACTACTGCCTGTTCAAAGTACTAATGAAAGACTGGAAGTTTCAAAGCAGTCACAAGATAGCAACAATGACGCATAGACCAACAGAAAGCTCATCACATTGTTTTTTTAATTTAAAAATGGGAGTTCACAGAATCTTTGAATGGTTTAGGTTGGAAGACCTCAAAGATCATCTAGTTCCAACCCCCTGCCATAGGCAGGGACACCTCCCACTAGTACAGGTTACTCAAGGCCTCCTCCAACCTGGCCTTGAACACATCCAGGGAGGGAGCAGCCACAACCTCCCTGGGCAACCTGTGCCAGTGCCTCACCACCCTCACTGGAAAGAACCCTTTCCTAACATCTAGTTTGAATTTCCCCACTTCCACTTTAAAGCCATTGCCCCTCATCCTGTCATTACAAGACCTTGTAAATTGCCCCTTCCCAGCCTTCCTGTAGGCCCCCTTCAGACACTGGAAGGCTACTATAAGGTCTCAGCAAAGCCTTCTCTTTTCCAGGCTGAAGAGCCCCCAGCTGTCTCAGCCTGTCCTCATAGGAGAGCTGCTCCAGCCCCGTGATCATCTTTGTGGCCCTCCTCTGGACCCGCTCAAACACTTCCATGTCCTTCCTGTGCTGGGGGCTCCAGAGCTGCACACAATACTCCAGGTGGGGTCTGAGGAGAGTAAAGGGGCAGAATCCCCTCCCTTGCCCTGCTGGTCACACTGCTCTTGCTGCAGCCCATGACTCCATTGCCGTCTGGGCTGCATGTGCACACTGTAGGTTCATGTTGAGCTTTTTATCAATTCAGACCCCCAAGTCCACTCACATCAAATGTGCTGTGGTAATTTGGCAGTTAACTCATTATTTAGGAACATGCCTAAATATCTTAAACAAAGTCCCAATAATGGCAGCTGAGACAAAACAGATACAGGCCTTATGGTAATTTGCTTGCATGAAGTATTCCACAGAATGCTATAATACATTTAAATTAAATCATAACAAGCATATATCAAGAATGTAAGGCTCAGAGATTTTAACTGAAAGAGCAATACATCACATTAAAAAAAAAAAACGAAAAAAAAAAAGAGTAAAGCTCTTGGTAAAGTCAGATAAACTTTCATTGCCATTTTCCTGTTGATGCATTTTTCTACATGTCTATATTAGATTAAACATTTTATAAGATTAATTTATCCACTATAAACACTAGATTCATTCTAAATATACCAATCAAAATCAAATCAAAATCTGGCATGAGGATGGAAAAACATTTGGTACCTGCCTGTAGTTTACCATTTTGTCATTAACAACACAGAAAGTATTTTTCATATAAAAGCCACTAATGCTTTCCAGATATTTTTCACTCAACTTGTTTTCAAGGAAAAGAAAAAAAAATTAGCATAATATTCAAATTCCTGCATACACAACTGTTCATATACTTTTTGGTTTGGGTTTTTGGGGTTTTGTCTTGTTTTGTTTGTTCTGGTTGTTTTGTTGTTGTTTTGTGTTGTTGTTGTCTTGTTTTGTTTTTTTTTTTTCCAAACCCAGAGATGGTAGGGTCATGTTAGTTGTGCAAGTTATTTCCTACGTAGGTGCAAAAGCACACACTTGGCAGCTGTAACTTGAGGAGCCAAGACAGGGTGGCTGTGCTGTCCCGCGGAAGGAGTCCTGTGCATCAGTGCTGAAACAAGTCAGAAGGGTCAGAAGCAACAAACGCCAAGAAAAGCACATAAAGCGGATTGCAGTGCCCACAGCTTTGCAGGCAGCTCTGCAGTGCCAGTAAAAAATACCTCCATGAGCATTAGCAATCATGCCCTGGTGCACAGCAATAGGTTTGGCATAACCTTGACTACAATAGTAGAGATTGTGTCTATCTATAACTATGTAGAGCAGTGACAAGCAGAGAAACAATTGGTGGCAGAAAAGAGCCAGAGGCTTGCTTAATTTCTGCACCCATTGGGGCTTCTCTCCGTGTGCATGCCTAGAAGGCATTTCTGTACAGCTTAAGTATCTGGCCAGTGCTCCACTCCTTTTGAAAAAAGGCCAACCACCGGGGGGAAAAAAAGAAGGCAAAGGAGGAAAGGGGGAAGAAAAAAAAAAAAAATCAGTTCTGAACTGAATTCCAACCTGTGAGAAAATTGTTAGTAAAGGCAGCGGAAATACTAGGGGAAAATGTATCTTCAACCATTTGTTTGTTTGTTTTTCAAATGAAATGCAGAGAGCAGCTCAAATTTAAAACCTAGAAAGACATCCAGAAAGTGACTAAAAAGTACTTTTTACTGAGAAAGGTTTAAACTCCAAGGCAGGAATTGTTATACCACATATTAAGACCACATTTATTTGCCTGTTCCTGATTTCTAGCAGTATTCTTACCTCAATTTTCAAAACCTGGAATCAGTTTGATAGCATAGTTACCATTTCAGAAATTAAATACTGCAATTTTATCCAGGGTTTTCAAAAGTGCTTCTTCCATAATAAATGAAAGGTAGTAAAATAGGAGATTTTAATTTTTACACCACATTATCAGAGGTATTGGAATGTGTTTTGTTAGCTATGAGAACCATAAAATATATAAACCATTGTATCTTGGAGCTTTGGGTATCTTGGTTGGGTTTTTAGAGTTTTGGAGGTTTTTTTAAATTAAATGTTTGATTATTTTTCTTGTACTAAATCAGTCCTTTATTTCTGAACTTCATAGAAATATTTTCTTCACCAGCTTAAAACACCCAAACAAAAGAAGAAAGGATTCCACCTTGAGCAGTAAAGATAAGCATCTGCAGATGGTCCACAAATTAGCTTAGAGTATTTTTGAGCCAAAAATAGGATAGTTTACCACTCAAGTGTAAATAAAATATGAATAATCTTTCCTATAATGTTTATTTTGCTGTAGTGTTTTCATAAGACAGAAGTAGAACACTTCTAAAAATAAGGTGATTCAATTATGTCAAAGCAGAACTCCATCTGTCTGTCTGCTTACTATTTCTATGTAATCTCATTAAAAGAGTAAGAATCTTAATTAATGATATCACAAAGAACATAGTCACTGAGTGTATACTGAACCCAAATGGACCTGCAGTCATTACTTAGCTTGTGATGGACAGGACAACCCAGCAATAACCTTCACCCATCTCCAGGAACATGTAGACTCAAAGCCATTCTTCCAAGTTATCTGAGTCAGAGTGATGCCCAGATACATCCCAGCATCACCTCGTGCAGGAAGCCTTTTCCAGATGAGGGGAGAAAAATTAAAAATAAGAGACCATTTGAACACTCAATTCAGCCTAATGTTAGAGGGAACATTAATTACACAGAAATCCTGACAATTTAAACTGTCAATAAGAAGTGCTTTGAGGATAACAGGGGAGAATTGTCTATAAGCAGTTTAGCTCAGAGGAATTAAATCTTGGTGAAAAGGCTGGTCTGGGAATCCTTCTCCAGAAGCCTCTGCCATACATAAACTGAGGCTCTGGTAATAAGTCAGACAAACTTAAATATTTTAAAAATCAACCACACTGTCTTCTCCTGCAGAAATTACAGTTAATAAGAATCCTCTTCAATGATTCTGAAGAATTCCCTTGAATATTTTCACTGCAACACTCCTACATTTGCACTTTCCTGCAGGTACTTGCCAGGAATTATTTTCTGTTAAAATTTCATATGACATATGAATGAATGATAGAGTGAACTAGAAGGATAAAAATTAAAAGAGACAAGAGGATCTGTATAAATGTACAATTTCTACAGAGTCTTTAAACTGAGCACTTTATATGCTATGCAAGGAGCATATTGTGAGATTTTTCAAGTATACATTATTTTAAACTAAATAAATTTTCATTTGTTCAGTTTAAATTTTAAACAACCAAATTATTTCCTCTACCTCAGAAGCGGGAGATGCATAGCAATTTCAAGCCAAATCTCTTCTAAGTAAGATGCCTTGAAATTTACAACTTGTCCCTGCTAGTGTCACTTGGAACGTTCTCTTCCAATGACCTCCATGGTTTTTTTTACTTTTTCCTTTTCAAAAATAAATTTTCTTTTGTAAATGTCTCAGTTATTCAGCTCCACAAAATGCAAAGATTATTAAAAAAATAAATAAAATCAACACAGCCATAATAACACACAATAGTAGCTGGGGCCACAGGAACAGCCACAGGCCTTCAAGCTCGGAAAGCATACCCAAAAAATGGAAAAAAACAGGAAAAGCAGCATTAAAAAAGGATGCAGGGGGAAAAGGAGTATATTATTGTTGGAGATAATTACTGCTAAACGCTGTTAACATGTTTCCTTCAGTTCAACATCACTTCCTATTCCACTCGTCTCACCACATCATGTGAAAAAAACTTCTCTTCCCAGCTTGTTTGTTTCATACCTTCCTTTGTAGCATCTCTTATCCTACCTGCTTCACCTCAGCCTTTCAGAAACAGAGCCTTGTTTCCAGTCTTCCTATGTAAGATCAGGGACTAAGCTATTCTCTCCCACACATAATTAAGAGTATTTGACAACAAAACTTCATTCAGTCATGAAGGGGTAGAAAAGCTTACAGGTCCTTTGGGAAGCCACAACCCAATCTCTGTTCCCTGCTTAGTCAGCTGTGTCATGCTGGTTTCCTAATTGGTTATTTTATTTTCAGTTAGTCGTGGAAGTGCATTAAGGACTGCATTGCTAAGTAAAGCACACATGTTACATTGAGATTAAAAGTACACAGACAGGGGATTAATCAGCAATGGGTATCTCATTTTAAAGCTCAGGATCATGGTCATGTATGATAAATTCTAATGCCATTATTTTCCCTACCAAAAAAACCCAAAAAAACTGTTAACACTTTAAGTGCTGCTAGAGCTAGAAGTATTACAGAAGAATCTTTGGTGGTAGCAGAGTTGCTTTATGGTGGCTACTTTAACACATATATTTATAAATGCACACTTGATAACTTGATTTGCTAAAAGGGTGACAGCATACTGACACGAATCATCTGTAATCTTAATGACATCATTGTATAAAACATCAGATGAGTGTATTATATAGCTGAGATGTCTGACTGCACATCAGACTAACAGAACTATTTGTAGTCCTAATGGGAAACATGAGCACAGATGCTCATAAATTCAATTAAGTGACTTTCTGAAGTACAGCTACACTCCATGTTACAGAAATTAAAAAAAAATAAATCTATCGTCCATTATTTAAACAGATCTATAAACTACCTTTACAAGTCTGTTTATATTCCTGTCATTTATGACTACTAATGTTGACTTTTTATGTAGAACACCTTATATATTTTTTTCCTAATGGACAATGCCCTCATAAATCTATTCATGACTATGCTATTCCAAAAATAATCTTAGTTTCTAATCAACCAGTTTGTTCAACCATGCAAGGAACTATACTGCAGCAAAGTGATGACTTCACAACTGTCCAGGCAAAACTCCTGTGAACACTGCACATTAAGAGGTGTATAAAAATAATTTCATATAATACCAAACACTACATCAAATAAATGCAACTAAATTAGCAGACTATTAGACTGTTCTGTTCCAGGTCAGGAATACAGCTATAGTTTACCATGAGGAACTGGTACTGTATTTCATTGTACAGGTGCTTTGTACTGACTGACCGCACAGAAAAGATGCTTTTGCTTCTAACTTGACAGTAAAAGTGACTGCAAATTATGACCTTTCATTCCTGCCTACAGTTGTCTAACACAACTTACTGTCACTGTTTATAAAGAGTTTACTCACATTTAACCAACAGTGTTTTCCCTGTATTTATTTCCTTGGCTAATATTGCCATCCATTGAATTTCAAGCAGAAACTCCTTGCTTTCATCACGGTCTACACATTTTGTATTCATGCAGCACAAGCTGTAATAATCTTGAAGATATTTTTCTATTCAAATATTTCCCTGGGATTACTCTTAATAAATATGTATAGATGTTATTCATTCCTCCCACTTTGAAGCATTTTTCTTTTGCACCTGGAAAGCTAAATACAGTACATTTTGCCCTTTTAAAAAAGGGATGAATCCACTACCTACTCATAAAACATATCACAGTACTTAACTGTTTTTGAAATAACTTGCAGTTAAACCCCCAAATTCTTAATATTTTTATCCATTGCAGATTATGACCATCACTCGCAACCACCAACACTCTGATTAAACAATCCCTAATGACTTAATCCTGTTTAGATACTAGAATAATTACTGTAATATAAATGACTATATAAAGGTCAAAAGTGTCTTGATTACATGAGAGATATAAGGAACACAAAGATAATTACCAGTTTGCCAGTAAAATATGATAGCATGGAAAACTCTTCCAAGTTACATACTACATCCAGTTTTAATAAGTACAGAAGTACTGATGAAGTCAAATTAGACCTTGTATTACAAATGTCTCCTGCATCTCTTCATGAAGGAAATGTTCACAGATGAGGTTTTACTAGTCCTGCATAAACTACTACTCTCTATCAACAGGATTAGACTTTTCATATCCTTTCAAAGTCTCAAATAATATGGTCAACAGAGCAACATCCATCTATGGAAATTTTAGAAGGCATTATAACATATTTTATGTTGTTTTCATTGCAAAATCATATCATTTGACAAAATATTTACTGCTTAGTATGCAGTTTGTATTGCAGTATATAAACCTCTCAACCGGTCTTCTGCAAAAACATCTCTCCTGAGCAACTACTTCACTTGTCAAGTAAATAAAACCTCACTCTGGACCCTGCTGTGTCTCCATCTTCAAAAATACTAAAATATTTCTTCCTTTTGGAGAGATTTGTGAATGGAGAAACAATGCTGTTTCAAACTAACATTCTCTTCTCAGTTGCCATTTTTTTAAAGCGATCTCATACCTTCCAAGGTGGAAACCAGATGACAACTCATGCTGTGCTTCATTCTTATTTCAGTTCTATTTAACTGTGAAATAGCAGAATCTGACTTTTTTTTTTTTATTAAAAGATGACTGTGAATCTCCTTAACAGGTGGCCTAATGGGAAACTGGTTTATTGGGGAGCAGGTCATTCTGACTTTTCCAAGGTCAATACCCAATTTCTAATTCATCCTTTCCCAAGGACCTCTGCAAATAACTCTGCTCAACAGACTAGCACCGGTTGCCAGAGAGTTCAATAAATAATGTGTATGATGTTCTTCGGAGATTCTTCCTTTTCTAAGTTTTTATTTAGTCAGTATTGAGACCTTAAAAAAATCTATTGTATTTAAGCAAGCAGTATCAGTAAAGCATGCTGGGCCACAGCTAGTTAAACCATGCTAAATATTTGGAAACAGGAGAACAAAACATTTCCGAAATAAAAAGCAAGAGTGGATTATCTCTTCTCTAAATCAGTTGACCCGAAAGGCAGAAATAATTTTCAACACTTAAATGGTTGAAGTGTATAAAACTCAGAAATTACTTAATGCCTATCAGAACTACAGTACATATACTGGCCACCTGAAGCATGATGGGAAAAATGTTGGCCCAGGTCCAAAAAAGCACTTAGGCTGAGTAAAGTGAAGTTTAAGTGGAACATTGATACTAAATCCTACAGTGCAATTCACAGCCCCCTCTTCATCTCCTACAAGTCAGAATGGTTGCAGGTATCTTAGTCTTTGCTTTCTAAGTTTCCAAAGTGCAGAAATGGTGCTGGGCATGTCAAATGCCATGGAGTTGGTCCTGTACAAAAGCTACTTGGGATTTGCAGACAAGATGTGCACACACAGTGGTTCTCTCGGGGCTCTCTAAGGGGATACACTCAGTAAATCTACAAAATAAAAAGCACAGCCCATCATCCCAGAGAACCAGAAAGGGTGAGGAAGTGTTGTCATCCGTCTTTTCTACAGCAACCTAGCAATTAGAGCTGAGGAAATGAAAGTCACTGTTTCAGTACCATCCTTGCCCAAACTGGATACGTTCCTACATTTAAAACACACAGGAGTTGGAGAAACAGGCAGGAATCTGTGTTGCCCTAAACCAGTATTTCTGTATTTTATCAAATGAATGTTTATAGCAAAATCCATCTTCTTCTTGTTGATGAAACACCCTTGGCACTTGACCGCTTCTGGTTTTTTCTTTCTGACCCCATAAATCTTAGACACATGACTGCACATTGGCACAGTTCCATTTCAGCAAAACCTACATCCTGCCTAAGGGCTTTCCCACAGAGGTAGAAATGTATGGCTGTATGGCCTCAGGCTGAAGAGGTTGGACCAGAGTCCTCTTCCCAAGGAGATACTCCACCCAGTATGCTGGTACTGGTACATAAAGAACAGAAGCACAACTATTTTCTTTTAGGACTGTGTTTCAAAAGAAAGTACAGTCACTTGTGTGTCTATAAAGAGGAATGGCATTAGAAGAAGCATTAGGTTGCAAACATCAGCCCCACAATGACTTCTAACTTAGGGCTGAACAGGAAAAACTCATTACACGCTCCAGTATTTCTGCAAGCCCACCTAGTACCCATTTAAACCCTCAGCATAATGGTTGGTTTGGCCGGTCCTCTTCTTACATACCTAAATCTCTCTGTCACTGTGTGAAGAGCTTAGGCCTCCAAAGAATAGATGAGAACTACATGTTGAAAGTTAAATATCTGTGCTATGCATGACAGTGCTGAGAACCACTTACTGTATCTTGCTGCTGATGGGAGCCTCAGTGACTTCCTTAGCTAGCCAGCTGCTAAATTTTCTCTTTAAGGGCTGTATGTATTATTAACTACCCATTTGGCTGGCATTTAGTTTGGTTTTAGCTGTTTTCGGATGGCTTTGAAATAGGCCAAGCCTAGAATCAACTCTCTTCAATCCAGCAAGCAAAAACCAAACAAGACAGTAGTAGCAAACCAGAGCAGAGAGCATAATTAATGTGACACACGCTCCCTTCCAATGCAGAGAGCTAAGGTATGTGTTTGGGATTGCAACTCAAATCTCTAAGAAGTAATGGCATAGTGCAATACCCCTAAGAATCACTTCAGGCAATACTTTGAAAACCACTCACTCTTCTTAATTTTAAAAAGACATGGAACATAAGGCTAAATATGATTCTACATTTCCTTTCCCATACAAAGCATTTTAAAGATATACACTCTACACATATTTCACTCATATCCCTTCCTTGTAACTGATAAGTGGTGGGAAAGGGCAACTCAGAAAAGAAGTCATCCCCTATCCGTCTCCCACTCAGAGCACACTAAGCCAATTCTCCAAAACCTCATCACAGTGCTCAGCTCATTAAATTCAGCTGAAGGATGAGAACCAAGCTACACCATTAAGTGTGGACAGTTTGTGTTTACCAGCAAGAACACTGTATGTAGTGTTGTTTACAACAGACCCTGTAATACGGAACCATTCTTGTTGGCAGCTTTGACAATTTATCTATTCATATCAAAGCGAAACAGAGGTTGCTTTAAAACGATTGCTCCTTGTCCTAACGGAAAAAGAAGAATATTAAAAACTATCACAGTGAAATCTCTGTTGCCATCAAAAGGTCATTGATTCAACAGACAAACAACCTAGTGTTAATGATTTAACAAAACATTTTTCACACAGATTACATGCTCACCCATCAATACGTAATATTTTTCACATCAGGAACACCATTTCCCTGTTAAAAAAAAAACAACACTTACAAGGAGCTGTGTGCAAATCGAATATGATGTTCAATTATGCTTTTATCTAAAGAAATTAGTGAAAAACGGAATTAAAGCATGTTGCTATTGTTTGGAGTAAACTCATTAATGGAAGAACGAAAAGTGAGTAATTAGGATAATTCATTCAGCAGCCTTTTGATCTGAATAGAGATATATTCAGGCAAGCATTTAGGCCTGGACTTCTTCAGTCCCTTGTCTGTTTTTCAGAGTATATGTGCATAAGGGAGAGAAGCTAAGATCTTGACTTCAGGTAAGCTGACCATGACATTCCTGTCAAGTAACATATGAAGTAAAATAAACATTACACACTATGTCAACCATTTTAAATTTAAGAGAAATGAAACTCACACAATAACCAAAAGAGCAAAAAGCAGTTAAGATTCTTCAACTAACTTTGAAAATAAAAGCATTTTTGGCTCAATAAAAGTCTGCTTCTGAAACTGGTACCATAATAATTAAAAACAATTATATGCACATATCTGACGGGTGACAGAACACTGAAACAGGTTGTCTGGGGCAGGGGCCGGGGGGGGGTTGTGGAGTCTCCTCTGTGGAGATATTCAAAACCATCCTGTATACATTCCTGTGTGATCTGCTATAGGGAGGTGATCCTGCTCTGTCAGGGGAGTTGGACTGGATGATCTTTCAAGTTCCCTTCCAGACCCTGACATTCTGTGATTCTGTGATCTGTTATCGACAGTACAGAAAACAAAATGAGAAACTATCTAACTGGAAGCCTCAAAACAAAACACCCCTCACATTTTCTGAAACTAGGAAAAAAAAAAAATGAAAAAGAAAAAAAAAAAAGGCCTATTGGTAGATGGTCACCTCAAATGCAAGCTCCATATTATTTTAACATTATATCGAAGTATTCTGGTTTTAATAATTTACAATATATTATAATATTTTCAAGAAACTAAAGTACAAATTATTTACCAAAACATGTACAGTCAACAAATGAAAATGTTAAGGTTTCTGTTCAGGTTTCAAAAGTATTTTGCAGATAAAGTCAAAATCTGCAAGTTAAAATTTAGCAAAATCCATCATCAGAGAAATGGAGCAGTTTTAATTGCAGCCATGTATGTATTTCTCCATTACTGACAATGGCAACACATTTGTTTATTATGTACAAAATATAAGATTTATGTTGTATTTAACTGTTCATTTTCTAGACTTTAAGTGCTGTCTCAGTGACTGTTGCTATTATAAAACATGAGTTGAACATTGAAAATGCTGAAAGGTGAAGTTTGCCTTTTTTGTTATGTTTTAAATGAAGGGTTCTCTCAGGTACAGTAGAGATAAATACAGACAGTCTGTCTAACTTAGAATCAATAAAAGGCATGGGTGACCGATCCAAAACAATGTCATGTAGGTGGCATAAATTGAAAATCATTCCCTGACATACTGCTTAACAAGTGCAGAGTGTAACAGAATTAGGTAATTCAGAAAAGTGATTTCCACACAACAACAGATTCTGAGAGAGTATGAACTGAACTGCGCACACATTTTGGTAGAGCACTTAAATTGCCTCATGGCAAAATACTAGAAATAAACATCTACCTGTGATTTATTTCCCACATTTTAAATTTGATTCTATCTCCAATGTGCGAATTATTCAAGTGGTATAGCTGTGCAGTTCATCTATAAACTTGTCAACATTTGGAGTAAGTTGTTACTCTTGGTTTACTAACAGGCTGGGTTAGTACTAAACTTGTACAAGTCAACTACTCAAAATGACATCTATAGTTATGACTAAGCACTGATACATTCTACTAAGCTGATAAACCTGGCCACTGAGATATTAAATAAAATACAAAGGCTGATATTCAGAATTATTTCAGGAATGGGTTGTACTTTTGTATATTTTTGTCTCAATTACTTGTTTCTGGGAACAATAATAAGGAAAAAACAAACCACCAGACAAACAAAAAAACCCCCACCAAACAAGAAAATATGTTATATTTATCTTAAAGAACACTCAAAAACGTCCCAGTCAGGGTTGGAGCTGTTTTGCGCTGTGCAAGCGTATTTTTCCCCCATTCTGTATACATATCAAATGACCGGACATAAGTTCACCTGTACACAATCACTTGCAGAATCAGACAGAGATTTTACATTCCCTGCACTAAAGTGGTTAGGATAAAATTCATAGGAGTTTCATCACTGTTCTCTGAAAGACCAAGATGAAGTCAAAGAAATCTTTGTCTTACAACTATTTCAAAAGCAGCAGAAATACAAAGTAGTAGCTGAAGCAAAAAGTAAATGAAACATGATTTAAACAAAATGAAAATGGCCAAGATTGCTTTGTGTGTGGGGAGTGCTCATTTTAGGCTAATTCTATAAACTATACGCATTTGCCTGGGCACAGACTCTTCATGATACTGATTTCAATAAAAAGCTCCTTCCCAACCAATCTGTTGATTCTGACTTAGCTAAAGTATTTATGACACCAGTATTTAAGGATCTGCACAAGATTTATAGGCTAACACAGCATGAACCCTTGCCAGTAAAATCTTAATTACTTTCAGAAAAATGGAGAATGTGATGACTATGTTTATTGTTATAACCTTTTTCTTTTTGAGCTAATCAAATACAGTTTAAAACATTCACTGGGAAGACAAAATATTCATAAAAGCTCCACAAGGCGGTAATTATTGAAGGAAGTATCAAAAATTTGCAGCTTTCCCAGTAGCAGAAAAAGCCTGTTCCATTTCTGAAAAATAACCTGGCAGAGACCAGCATTTCTGGTATTTATAAACATCTGCAGTGTCACCCAGAAAACAGATAACTACTGTATAGTGTATTATGATCCTTAGTACAGCTGGCCCATTTTTTCTAAACTTTAAAAACCATTTCAAAAAATACAAAGCATTTTAAATGGATTACAATGGCCTCTTTCTTCTTTTACATAAAATCATTCAGAAGAAAGATGTTTTCTTAAAAACAATCTGCTATCCAGGTCCACCCTCCCAGGCATGTCCCTTGGAGCTGTTCCCAAACTTTCCCAAAGCACTAGCATTTCAGCAACTGGAATTACAATTTCTTTTTAATTGTTTGAGATCCTGCAGGCTTCTATCTGAGAACAAAGCACGCACATAAAGCACATTCCATGGCTGCGATTCAAGTCCTTTTGAAAATAAATGATATAGTGAAACAATGATACGTTATATAAAGCAGTCTGACACTGGATGCTCAGCATTACACCAAATCATAGCCAAGTTGATTTCCCACCCATGCAATTGGACATACTAGAAGTGCAAAAAAACTTAGACAAAGCAACTTTTTGATTATGTACGACCCAAAGCATTTGGTTGAAGTCTGAAGGGACATTACCGTGAAGAAGAAAAGATGTAGCCTGTTGGAATGGGTAAATAAAATAATGACTCCAGCAGTCTATTTGATGGTTGGCAGTGATACATTTTCATATGACAAGAACAAGGGAGTGTCTAATGAAGCTCAAAGGCAATATATTTAAAGATGACAAAAGGAAACATTCTAACACAATATGCAATTAACCTACAGTATTATTAGTGAGATACATCATTGAGGTCAAGAGCTTAGTATGATTCACTAACAGAATTAGGAGTTATATAGTGAAGACATTCACATAGACATCAGACAAGATTCCTAAGACATTATTAAAAGAAAAAAAGAAAAAAAAAGAAAAAAAACTGTTTTATGGATTGCTTACTCTTTAATTGCCTTTCCTGAAGATTTCACAGTATCACAGTATCACCAAGGTTGGAAGAGACCTCAAAGATCATCAAGTCCAACCCAATACCACAGACCTCGAGACTAGACCATGGCACCAAGTGCCACATCCAAACGCACCTTGAACACCTCCAGGGACGGTGACTCCACCACCTCCCTGGGCAGCCCATTCCAGTAGCCAATGACTCTCTCAGTCAAGAACTTTCTCCTCACCTCCAGCCTAAACTTCCCCTGGTGCAGCTTGAGACTGTGTCCTCTTGTTCTGGTGCTGCTTGCCTGAGAGAAGAAAGCAACCTCCTCCTGGCTACAACCACCCTTCAGGTAGTTGCAGACAGCAAGAAGGTCTCCCCTGAGCCTCCTCTTCTCCAGGCTAAACAATCCCAGCTCCCTCAGCCTCTCCTCATAGGCCTTGTGCTCGAGGCCTCTCCCCAGCCTCGTTGCCCTTCTCCGGACATGCTCAAGCACCTCAATG
>VWZE01004776.1:2894-26747 GCA_013396675.1 Eubucco bourcierii | reverse complement strand
GGAGGCGGGGAGGAGAAAGAGGGTGATGACTTTTGATTAATGTGAACAAGAGTCTTTCCCAAGCAAGCAAAATGTGTAAGGAATGCAGAACGAAGCCCTTGAGGTATCTGGGGGATGGTGAGGGAAACAAAATTAAAAGTGACTGAGGTGCCTCTGTTAAAACCATCTACTTTGCAAGCATATGAACATTTCCTCATTAAAGATTCATAAGGACTTTATAGTTTTAATGCACAGGTGGCCAATGTTAGAGTTCAATTGCCAAAACCCTCAAAAAGGGGAAACAAAAAAGCGAAGACACTTTACTGTTTTCTGACTCTTTCTTCAAGGGAGATAGAAATCTCCTTTTTTAAACACCAAAGCACAGTTGCTGAAATAAAAAAATCTGCCATTCTATGAAGGACTGAACAAATGAAAAACAAATCAGTATTTCTGCTGTAATTCATATTCACAACCACTACCCGTGTCCGCCTTTGAATTTCTCTGTTTTCTGGACCCAACAAAGGATGAAATAATGTCCCTTAGTCACATATCTTTTCTATAATCAACAACCTGTTGGCAAGGAGGACTTTAAATGTCTCAGTAGCTTCAAATTATAAGTGTCAAAGAAAAGGTGTAAAAGGATTTCAGAAAGGAAAGAGCCTTCCCTATATTAAGTTGGAAGTTTTAACACAGAAGGCTTGTCACTGAATTTCTATAGGCCAGTCTATAGGACACTTCAGACTTAGCAGGATCTACTCACTGCTTAAGAATGAACTGAATTTCTTTATTTCTTTATGTAATTTTTTTTTTTTTCTGGTGCAGGTTATACTGCAGTTCTACTACATCTTGTTGTGTTTCAAATGTGGAGACATCTCTTTAAAAGCAGGCATCATGGGGCTGTTTTAGAAACTTTATGTAATTTCTTTATTTTTGCTGCTCTTTTCTCCTGCTCTTTTCCTTGTTTTATTCTATGGTCCAGATGACAATAGACTTTTCAAGGGTACTTTTATTTTTCTCTCTGCCAAAACACTATCTGCACAAGGCAAAAAGGCCTGACTTTAGACAGAGGACAGGCAGACATCAGCAAACCCTCAGTAAGCTACCAAACATTGTACCAGGGACTGAGGAAAGACTAAATTACATGTCATTAGACTTCTGGCATAGCTGCACAAAGGAAAAGTTCTGCAACAAAGAAAATAACTGTGCAAGGATTGCACCACAGAGTGATTACGTTTATTAAATATTTTTTTTTTCCCCCCAAACACAAACTCAAATATATTTTTCCAATGCAACAAGGAGCATTCACTCACTGGTTAGACACCCTAGCCCCTCCACCTGCTTTAGTGTCCTGCAATGAGTATCTGAAGTGCATTATTTTTAAGCTGTATCAATTACTTCTCATCATAGAATCATAGAATCATAGAATGGTAAGGTTGGAAGGGACCTCAAGGATCATCTAGTTCCAACCCCCTGCCATAGGCAGGGACACCTCCCACTAGTACAGGTTACTCAAGGCCTCATCCAATCTGGCCTTGAACACATCCAGGGAGGGAGCATCCACAACCTCCCTGGGCAACCTGTTCCAGTGCCTCACCACCCTTACTGTAAAGAACTTCCTCCTAACATCTAGTCTAAATCTCCCCTCTGCCAGTTTAAGCCCATTGCCCCTTGTCCTGTCATTGCAGGACCTTGTAAATAATCCTTCCCCAGCCTTCCTGTAGGCCCCCTTCAGATACTGGAAGGCTACTATCAGGTCCCCTCGAAGCCTTCTCTTCTCCAGGCTGAAGAGCCCCAACTCCCTCAGCCTGTCCTCATAGGAGAGCTGCTCCAGCCCTCTGATCATCTTTGTGGCCCTCCTCTGGACCCGCTCCAACACTTCCATGTCCTTCCTGTGCTGAGGGTTCCAGAACTGCACACATCATCCTCCTGCATTGTTCAAAGTGTGTGACTCGCTCTGCAGTATTCATGACTCATTCTAGGGATGAGGAACACAGCACAAGCACTCTAAATTCAGGTTTCCAGCAATGTCCTAGGGCAGACCTAGCCACCCGGCTCAAGTAATGCCACATACCTGTGGATTGAGAAGATTCAGAGCAATTTCTCTTTTCACTAAGTTAGTATCAGCATGCTCAGTCATATCAGTTCTGCATTTATATCTTTAAATGCTATCTCCAAAATGTAGGTACCAACCGAAATTTTCCAACCCTGTTCTTTCCATCTCGATTTTTATTCAGTCTCACACTACATTTCCACTGTTTCTACTTTCATCTTCTCTTTTACCATTTTCACTATTAATTACAAAGGCAGAGGCCTTAGTCCTCAGGGACCTTAAAGTCTTAGTAACAATATTGGCATCTATAAAGATCACAGGATCAGGATCACAGGATGTTAGGGGTTGGAATGGACCTGCAAAGGTCATCAAGTCTTTTCCGAAATCCTGAGCAGATTGAAAGCCACCTTTGGTCAAAATCACAGGGTGTTAGGGATTGGAAGGGACCTCTGGAAATCACTGAGTCCAACCCCCCTGCCAGAGCAGGACCATAAAATCTAGATGTGTTCCTGTGCGACCTGAGCAAGACAGGCCTTGAAAGTCTCCAGAGAAGGAGACTCCACAACCTTTCTGGGGAGCCTATTCCAGTGCTTCGTGACCCTTACAGTAAAGAAGCTCTTCCTCATGTTGAGGTGGAACTTCCTGTGCCGTAGTTTATATCCATTGCCCTTGTCCTATCACAGGGCTCAACTGAGAAGAGTTTGGTCCCCTTCTCTTGACACCCAGCCTCAGATATTTACAAACATTTATTAGATCTAAGTCTTCTCTTTACCAGATCCCTCAGCCTCTCCTCATAGGGCACACACTCTAGCACCTTGATCATCATTGTAGCCCTTTGTTGGACTCTATCAAGTATATCCCTGTCCCTCCTGAACTGGGGAGCCCAAAACTAAATATAATATTCCAGATGGGGTCTCACCAGGGCACAGTAGAATGGAGGAGAACCTCCCTTGATCCGATAGACAAACTCCTCTTAATGCACCCCAGGATCCCATTAACCTTCTTGGTCACAAGGGCACATTGCTGTCCCACAGATAGCTTGCTGTCCACCAGGACTCCCAGGTCCTTCTCCACAGGGTTTTCTGTACTGGTGTAGTTTATTATTCCTTCCCAGGTGCAGGACTCTGCACTTATCCTCGCTGAACCTCATTTGGTTTCTCTTTGCCCAGCTCTCCAGTCTCCAGTTCAACTGAACTGGTTGCCCGATACTGGATAAATGACACATTAACTTGGCTGGAGAGTAGCCCTGAGGAAAAGGACCTTGGAGTCTGGGTTGATGAAAAGCTCAACATGAGCCTGCAGTGTGCACATGCAGCCCAGACAGCAACCGAGTCCTGGGTTGCATCAAGAGAAGCGTGGTCAGCAGGGCAAGGGAGGTGATTCTGCCCCTTTACTCTGCTCTTGTCAGACCCCACCTGGAGTACTGTGTACAATTCTGGAGCCCTCAGCACAGGAAGGACATGGAACTGTTGGAGTGGGTCCAGAGGAGGGCCACAAAGATGATCAGANGATGTTAGGAGGAAGTTCTTTCCAGTGAGGGTGGTGAGGCACTGGAACAGGTTGCCCAGGGAGGTAGTGGATGCTCCCTCCCTGGAGGTGTTCAAGGCCAGATTGGATGAGGCCTTGAGTGACCTGTACTAGTGGGAGGCGTCCCTGCCTATGGCAGGGGGTTGGGACTAGATGATCCTTGAGGTCTCTTCCAACCTTACCATTCTATGATTCTATGAACTTAGTGCTGTGACGCTTCAATAGATTGGTAAGCTCAGACATCATGGCTCTGCGCTCAACCCAGGCCATGTACATCCCTGATAAAGCAGGCAGCCTTCCTATACATTAACTTCCAGTTCTGCCTAGCTTCTTGTTATTCCCTTATATTAGTAAAATATTCAGTGTTCTCTGTTTGACTTCAATTTCCCAGAATTATTTGGCAAGAAAATTCTGTAGATCCCAAGATAATTCTCTCACAATTGGTTTCAGATAGACAGAATATTTTTGTAGCAAATGACCACATCTGTACCACATGAGTTACAGATTAATGATGGGTACTACTATTCTGCCAACAAATTTTCATGTTCACACCGCTGTACAGCTATATTAAGAGTGACAAATTAGATCGTGTACTTATTATAAAAGTCAGTCAGAAAAGTGTGCAACTCAGATGGTAGCGGCAGCAAAGTATTCAGAAGATGCAAAATGTAAATTTGATCAGTGCAAGTTTGTTCAATGATATTCCTCAAACACTGACTCAGTAGAAACTTACTTTGTTAAATTTTCTTGTGACAGTAGTATGTTTATTATTAGATATTCTATAGGATTATACTAAAATTATTCATATGCTTATGCCGGCGTCTAAGGGCAAAGACAATCAATTTGAAAACAATACTGAAGGATACTGTAAACAGAAAGAGCAATTTCCACCTGGGTTTCTAAGAACAAGAAGAGAGAATATTTGATACTTCTCAGGATCAAATATTTGAAACATCATCATGAGGAAAATTTCCACGTTCCCTATGATGGAATTCTATAGCCTACAACCACAGCAGCCCTTGAAATCCCACTTCTTAAGAAACCTTTTAACAGATAAAATCAACAGGAAAAGGTAGATAATAAGACTATTGTGATTTTTTTTATTTAAACATCTTATGTGTATCACTTCTTAATTCATTCTGCTAAAATCATATAATCTGACCTGCCAGCAGCAAACTACAGAAAGGTAATTTAGACTGGACACTAGGAAGAAGCTCTTTACTATGAAGGTGGTGGAACACTGAAAGAGGTTGCCTGGGGAGGTGGTAGAGGCCCCACCGCCGGAGACACTCAAAGTCGGGCTTGATGATGCTCTGAGCGACTTGATCTAGTTGGGGATGTCCCTGCTTACTGCAGGGAAGTCAGACCGAGTGACCTCTAGAGGTCACTTCCAACCCAGTGCATTCTGTGATTAAAAAAATTATTTTAGCAATTAATGTTTGTATTGTTAAGGTCTAATAGGTCACTTGGTACTCTGAAAATGAAGCTTCTGTCACACCCCTAGCTCTGACATACGACAATCTTTTGTTTTCCTTTTCTTTAGGGGTTTTTCCTCATTTTTATAATTTTTCCCCCCAATTGTCTGTGATTAAAGTTTACCACAGACATAGATTAAAGTTTACACAGTTGTAAAGTTTATCTTCTAGGTGTCAATATAATATTAGTTTTTCAGGAAAGAAGTTGCTTTTTTAAATTAAATGTTTTGTATTGAGTTCATTGTACACCCCTCAGATATTTACAGACATGTTAAAACTGATGTTATAACTCCATCATCATATACTGCAACTTGGTAATCACAACTCTCATAATCCAGCCTCTAATTAAGCTACAATTTCTCCATACATGGATTTCACTCACACACACAGTTGTTAATAATAATCCAAATCCCTGTACATATCTTTGAATTCCTTTCTCTTGTTTTCTCTATATACACAAATCCAGCAAGTTATTGCAAGAATAACTTTTACTGGATATTTTCATGATGTTTATAGGATAGAAACAGACACACACACACATGTATATATCATGTCCCAAGCAAATGTTGTTAGATTACTGATTTCATCATTTAATATAAATCTTTGGAGAAATACATTATTTAAAAGCTTGCATCTCAGCCAAATGAAAACAGATCATTATTGAACTGGGCAAGAACACTTCTGAAACGCAGGGACAAATCTCTGCCAGACTTCACATCTGAGTACTTCCAAGTTGAAAATAACAGTGCTGAGAGAGGAGAAGGGAATGGATAGAAATCTCAAATTTTGCATTATTTCTTTAAATCCTGTCCAAGACACTTTTCCATTTGTCCTCAGAAAGAACCCAGCTGCTTCTTAATGAATCTCTATAAGAAGTTAACCCCTGGCTTAACCTAAAATGAACCAAACAACCACCAAAAGATCTGATAAAATTATTTGCACTAGAGATTAAAAACACAAAATTAGAACAGATCTGTACTAAGCTTTCAGAAGGGACTTTTTGTGTAAGGAAGGAAAAGATAAATCTTAGTGTTTTAACAGTTTAAATGAAGATTCTTAAAGGAAAGTTTTGCATGAACAATCTGTATAATGTTACCTTTGCCTGAACAATGGCAACACAACTTTTAACGACGGTATCTCTTCCATGCTAGGTAAATACAGTATACACCTCTCTTAAACAGCTACAAAAATAGTGCATAAAACAAATTTAGAAAGAGTTCTACAGTGCATTAAATTAATTTGTTTTTTGTTTGGTTTGTTTTGTTAAAGAAGGAATTTATGACCGATATTCATCATGCAACCAAGCAAACCAAGAATCAAACGTGACATCTCAGATTATATAAAAACCCAAAGAAACTCAAAAGTATGGGAGATGTGTAAAAACTGGATCACCAACCACTATTCTAAGCAAAAATCATGCAGACCAAATGACTCCTGATGTACTTGTTGCTGATAAAATAGCATAGAATAGATTGTCCTTCTGCTTCACTTCAGAGATTTGTCTAGGTTAAGAGAAAAAAAAAATATTTTTTTTTTTGCTTGGTAATAGCCAATCAATTTTGTGATGGTAATCACTGGTTAGCTTTTTTGTTTGTTTGTTTGTTTTAATCACAGAATGGTAAGGTTGGAAGGGAGCTCAAAGATCATCTAGTTCCAACCTCCTGCCACAGGCAGGGACACCTCCCAACCTCCCACTAGTACAGGTTACTCAAGGCCTTGTCCAACCTGGCCTTGAACACCTCCAGGGAGGGAGCAGCCACAACCTCCCTGGGCAACCTGTGCCAGTGCCTCACCATCCTCACTGTAAAGAACTTCCTCCTAACATCCATTCTAAATCTCCCCTCTGTCAGTTTAAACCCATTGCCCCTTGCCCTGTCATTGCAAGACCTTGTAAATGGTCCCTCCCCGGCTTTCCTGTAGGTCCTCTTCAGATACTGGAAGGCTACTATAATATCTCCTGGAAGCCTTCTCTTCAGACAATCTTCTGATAAAGGTTTACTTACCAATTATAGACAAAATAACCTGGAAATAGGAAGCCAAATCATCAAGGGGTTGTGTGTACATATATGAGTATTTTCCTTACACAAACCTTCCTCTGCAAGGTGTGGTAAACTCTAATCTCACTCTTTCTCTGAGTGAGAGGAGGAGGGAGCAAAGAGGGGTCAGAGGATAATGACCTGCAGTAGTGTTTCCTATAGTGTTTACTCCTTGTATTGTTCACTTAAGACTTTTCTCAGATGTTAGGAACGAAACAATTAAGATGCTAAACAGTCACCTTCACTTTGATTCTCCAGAGCCAGGTAGGATAAAACTAGGTACACTTAGGCAAATATGATAGTAATAAAAAAAACATTTAGCAATCTCTTGGTTTATGCAATATATATAATAAAATAAAATAAAATAATATATGAGTAAGAAAACACGAGCATCTGAGCCAGAAAAATAAAGCTTATATATTCCCAAACGTAACATGGACAAAATATACAGAGTAGCTGACATACAAAGGGAAAAATGAAGCAAACAACAACTTGACTTCTAGCATTCTAGGCTGTAGGTAGTTTGCTGTGTAATTGGCTGACTGACTATTCTGCTAACTTTCTGGGTGAGTGGTGGAGCAGGCAGGCTGCCTTCTTTCAGGCTCACTACTGGCAAATTGGCACTGATATCATGCATACATGCACATGCATGCTCTTTTTTCATTTTCATGATCATTCTGCCTCTCACAGGGGCTCAAAACTTCAAATGGGAAATGAACCACATAATCATAGAATTAACCAGGTTGGAAAAGACCTTTGAGATCATCGAATCCAAGCTATCACCTAACCCTTCTAATTAACTCAATCATGGCACTAAGACGCCTCATCCAGCCTCCTTTTAAAAACCTCCAGGGATGGTGACTCCACCACCTCCCTGGGCAGCTCATACCAATGCCAATCACTTTCCATGAAGCACTTTCTAACTTCCAGCCAAAAACCTGCCCTGTCACAGTTTGAGACTGTATATTATTGTTCTGTCACTGGGTGCCTGGGAGAAGAGACCAAACCTATCCTGGCTACAACCTCCTTTCAGGTAGAAATGAAAGATAACTGCATTTAAGAAAAAGACTGACGAACTGGTAGTATTGTTCTAATTATCAGGTCATACTTAGCTAACCTGAAATTGTCCTAGAAATCAATATAATCACCATGTGCATTATACAAGGTAGAAATCCATGGCAATTCATGCTGCTTTTAACACCAAGAGATCAGCTTAGTTACTAGAGGTAATTCAACCAAAATAATATTGCACAAAAAACATTTCTTCTCAAAATTAAGATCAACACAAGTTGCTCAGTTCTGCTACTATCTCAACATTGAAACAAGAAAAGTACCATTTTTTGTTTTACTTCAGTCTGTGTACTGAAGGAGGAAAGCAAGCAAGCAGCAGTTGCTCTCACAGCTTACTCTTTTTTAGCCCATTGCTAAAGTCTGACAGTAAAATGAGTGTATCTGCCAGTATAAAAAGGTTCTTGCCATCATTTTGCAAGACTCACAATACCTTGCATGATCCTATCTGGTTTTTGCTCGCTCACCACACTTCATTAGGGTTTGTTTTTCATAAATTTTTTCTTTTAAATGTTGTTGAACAATGACTTCAGTTACCAGAAATGCTTTGGTTTCAGCAAATTTTCTTTGTTTCATGGAAGTCTAACCGTGGATCATAAAGTACACATGCTCTTGACTCTTCCCTGCTATTTCATACATTTTAAGTTCTGTGTAAGCTCAGTTAATGAAAACAGTATCCATATCTGCTTTTATACGTGGCTAGCTTACCAGGAAATTTGGGTAATCAATAGGACTTCATAGTGTATCATAAATGACCTCAATAGAGTATAAATAAAAAGCACACAGTTAATGCTCTGCAGTTCATTAAAAATGCTACAGTTTTAGTCTACTGAACCTCAATGCCACTAAGACACATTAAGTAGTTAAAGGAACTCACTGGCCAAGTTAATTTAGCAAAAGAAAGCGTGGTGTACCCCGTGTTAGCATGTTGCACAAGTTGAAGCAGCAACAGCAATGACAGGCCTATACCAGTTTCTGCTTATGCTGGCATGAGCCCAGAGTCCTGAAGAGTTCATGCTCTGGTTGTTGGCATACGCTCAACTTCATGCAACCAGTACACATCCTTCATAAATTATGGTTTTATGTTCTTTGCACATATCAACCAGAGTTTCACTGCCCAGTCTGTACCTCTCTCTTCCTAAAATGCTTGCTAATGAAATTGTTGCTTTGCAGCAGGCCAGCTATGTTTACTGAAGAAATGTGGGCTGCTCCTCTGAAAAAGGGTGGCACATTGGGGAATAGCACCTCTGTAACATGGAGGTGTGGAAAGCCACAAGCGTTACTGAGAGGCATTAGGCAAGGCTGGAGAAATGAAAACTTGGTTTAGCTCACTTATGTGAAAATTAAACCCTAATTCTTTTATCGAGGAATTCTCACATGAAAATGTGCTACTGGATTTGTGGGGGAAATGTGCCGAAATTAAGGAAGAATATGGGACTTCATATTTCGTATCAAGGTCTTGTAGGACAAGGGGCAATGGGTTCAAACTGGCAGAGGGAAGAATTAGAGTGGATGTCAGGAGGAAGTTCTTTGCAGTGAGGGTGGTGAGGCACTGGCACAGGTTGCCCAGGGAGATTGTGGCTGCCCCCTCCCTGGAGGTGTTCAAGGCCAGGTTGGATGAGGCCTTGAGTGACCTGTACTAGTGGGAGGTGTCCCTGCCTGTGGCAGGGGGTTGGAACTAGATGATCCTTGAGGTCCCTTCCAACCTTACCATTCTATGATTCTATGATTTAGACATATTTAGACATTATGTAAATGTCTAAATAATTATACAGGTAAATAGAAGTACAACCAAAGTAACCAAAGGTTATTTTAACACAATACAAATATGTAAAAAGAACAATGTAAGAACACAAATGCAGTGATAAAGAAGTTTTTTTTTTAGAATAGGAAAACGTGCCTAAGAAATCAATTTCTACAAACAGAAATTTGGGTAATTTTCAATGAAGAGGGATCTGAAATGAGGAAACAAAACTATAGGACCCACATCCACTAGTTCAATACAAAAATTTGCTTATCTCAGTGGGAATGAAAGAGGAAAGTCTGTGTAAAGACCACTTCCAACACATGCTATTGTTAACTCCTTCCAAACAATTAGGTGCCTTCCCATGTTCTCCGTGTGTCCTTCCTCCACCCCTCTGCTAATATTTATGATATCACTTTACTATTTTTATTAAATGTTTTCCCTTTCATTGTCAGTGCTTAACACACATTAGAGCAAGGCAAGTAAGAAAGGAGAAAATGGTAGAATGAAGGAGAAATTATGTCAGAGTTGTTAGCTGAGACTAATTTTTTCCTCTTAAGGTATGTCACAATCTGAATATGAGTAGACAGGTACACGAAATGAGGGAGCAGCTGCTATGTGATAACAGTCAGAAGGGAAAAATGAGAGAAATGTATTTTTTGGTTCTGAAGAAAGAGGCATTTAATTTCATTTACACAAGCTACAAAGCAATCATAACAGACCACTACTCGCACACTTGAATGCAACCTGAACTGGTCCCGTACTGAAAAATGTTTAGGTGTCTGTATCGGTATAAAACTGCTGGCATATTCATGCTTACTGTCAGATTTGGACTGATAAGGATTTATTGGTAGAGTGGTAAAGATACATAAAAAGAAAAATCTTTTCAAACCCTGTGACACATTACGATTTCTTCCCCTCTGACACATAACTTTTAGGGACATTATTTTTAACTGAAGTTCTTAATGGGGTGCTAGAAAGCAATTAACGAGGTGGCTAGTTTATGGTGTTTATGATGAGAGGGAAAGTTGAAAACATTTTCTTTTCATCCCTGGAAACACAGCCTGGCTGCAACCCATTCTGGTCTTACATTCCTAAATATTTTTGTAAGTTCACATTACCCAGTACAGTAAGAAAGCTTTATAGAGTCCTCAAACTTCACTCAAATAGGAGAATTGTGCCTTTGGAGGCACTTGCACTCCTCAGAAATACAAAAATGCAATTAATGGTACAAATGAAGGGAAAAGCTATCAAATTCTCAACTTAGCTGCTGACACAGTACAGAAAACACTGTTTTGTTCTGAGTACAATCTACTTTACATTCCCATTTCAGTTGAAAAGCATTTCTTTAAGGTCTTTAAAATATTAACTCACCTTGCATTAAGAAAGAAATGTGAATATTGAACATTAAAAAATGGAAAGAACACTTAGTGAAAATAAATGCACTGTGTCCCTGGGGAACATACATTTGCTGTAATTGGCCATTAATTACAGCATCATAGCAAAAGTGTTACAGTTATGGTTGAGAGAGTAAGTTTTTTTAATAGTTTTGGGGTTTTTTTCAGGTACCTACAATTAAAATATTTTTTTCCTGATTTAGCATATTTCTTTTTTTTTTTTTTTCATAGATGGAAATTAATTAATTTTGAGAGCTTCAAGCTGCTGCTCTGACAGTTTTCTGGGTTGTAATGGCACGATAAAAACATTATTTGTGCTTCAACAAGTTGATTGCATTATGTTAACTCAAGTGGTTTATTTTTAACTCAAACTGCTTATTTCTGCAAGATGAAGCCTGCTATCATTACACAGAGCAATTTTTGTTCTTTCAAGTTCACAGGCAAGTAAAAGTACACATTTTTATTACAGCAGAATATTTCTTTCTGTATTCTCTTCAGCAAAACACTTCCTAAAGTAGAGCATAGAGGAATTTTGTTTTGGTTTTTTTTTTCCACAGAATGTGTATAGTTCAGCCTATGCAAACATCCTCTATAGCTCTCCCAGTCACTTTCCATTTCAAGAAGGAGGCAATTTGTATTAACACAAGACAGCTTATCATGTGCTAAGTCTGCATGCAATTTTCTCGTGAGAACAACCATTTTGTACCTACTTGACACACGCAGCACTACACTACACCCAACTAATCAATTCTGTCTATATTAAGAAGTGGGGAGGAAAACTGCCCACAGCTGTTCTATTACGTCACCTTTCCTAACTACTTCAGACAACTCATCTTGGGGATATTTTTTTTTCTTTAAATTGGCATAAAATATAGCTCTTCTTTTCAAGTTGGGGTGTTTTTTTGTGGGTTGTTAGGTTTTTTTTCTTTGAGGGCAGGGGGAGGGTGGAGGGTAGTTTCGCCTTTTCTTTTTTTTTTTCCCCTGCCTTCTCAGAGATTATTTGGTAAAGTACAAATGTCAGAGAACAAGCTATGCTTTCTGCAGGCATCACCATAAGTTCCGAGGGTAATAAGCTCCCAGGGTGATTGTGTACCCATGTTTTCATCAGAGACCTCATGGGTTAGTCTATAGACATGAACTTCTGGAAGAGAACTACATTTCTTTTTTTTCTTCTCCTTAGAAATAAGCAAATGTCTATTAATAAAGTCCCTTCCAACTCAAGCCATTCTATGATCTCTCTGAGAATGAAGAATGGAGTTTGAAGCCTCCCTTCTGAAACTGACTTTTACCAAATGACACTATGATGTTGAAATGCTGCTATTTGAAATTTCAGGTCTCTGACATTTTATGTATGGGTACTATCAGATGAGGCACCGAACTAAAGTCTTCTTGACAGGCTAAAGACCACACTGCATATGAGCACAACCAATTTTTTTTGTTGTTTTGTTTTTAATCTGAAAACATTATTCCATCAATAGTCTACAGCTGAGGGATCAAAACCCACAAAATACTGAACACAATTACTCTGTCAATTTACCCCACAGTTGATTTCACAAGATTAGCGCAGATATCAATCAGCTAACCCTAATTTTTATCAGTCTGGCATCACAGCATGCTGCTCTGTGATTTCACACAAACTGCCCTTAACCCACATTTCTGGTTTTCTTACTTCTTCAATCAGTCTGACATTTCTTTGTAAGACAGCTTGAATCCTGCCTAAGTGGTATAGATCGGCTTTATCATTTCAAAAAGACGCTATACTATGTGAATACAAACCAGTTGAAATTAAATACTGACATCCGTGACAAAGACATTCCTGAAACTGCTGTGTCCCCACAGAACATTTTTATTTTGCCACGCTAGCAATTTCAACAAAAATCTCTTTTGGTAGTGGAAAGAAAACACAAATATCTACAGTCAAACATAGAGCAATGCAATCTGGCAAACAACTGTCATCTTAAATATCATTACTGTACCACATACATACCAGCAATTGGCAACTTCATGCCCAGGCTGAACCCATAGTTTCACTGGAGGAATATAATCTCAGCAGCACAAACAGAGTGGCATACATGCCCATCATGCCAAAGAGCAGCACCAGCAGGGGAATGCAGTGCTGACAAGTCTTGTGTCTCATTATGAAATTAAGAGCAAAGACTTAGCCTCATAGAGTATGTTGTTTCTATCAAGGGAAAAAAAATTACTCCAAGAACCAGAGACCAAAACAAACAAAACAAACAAACAAAAAAAAAAAAAATAGAGGTGTTGAAAGTTGAAAGGTATGGGTAGAAGTCCAAAAGTGGAGTTTGGACCCTTGAACTAAAACTATGACAATAATTTTATTAAAGTATTTTCCAGATTTAATAGAGCTATTTTTAAATAGCACTGTGATGCTCCAAAAAGGGAACTTCTCCTTTTAGAGTTACTGCTTTATTTTTCTACATTATGGCATAGCAGCTCTACTCAAGTAGACATATGCAGTAGTTTCCTGTTGTCTCATCCTCTTGAATATAAAATATGTGATGTCTAATAGTCTGTATTGTGACTTTGTACTGGTAAATAACAAATGACTAAAGGAAAAAATGCATTATCTTTCTGTCAGCCTACATTACAAGTGCTTTGATAGTGACTTTGTGCTTGTATGACTTAGAGTACATTTGCCTATTAGAGAGGGGGTAATGTAATTTTCTGTTGAATTTTTAACTCCCCTGACAGCCATACTAACAAGAGTTTTATAATTCCTGATATCATGCTAACTCTCTCTGATACTGCACACTAGGACATAGGAGGTTCTGGAGTTTAGAGACTTTGGGGAGGCTTTCTGTTTGCTTGGGTTTTTTAGGGGGCTTGGTTAATTGGGGTTTTGGGGGGCTGGAGTTGGAGAGGGAGACGAGGCATCAAAAAATGCACATACTCAACTTTTGCACTACTAACTCAATAGATTACTGCTAGTCACTGGATTGTGCTGGTTTGAGGCTAATTGGAATATTTTAATAGAGAAAATTACACTACAGAATGTGAAAGGAAAACATGGTGATGTCTACTTCACTCATAGGCTTGCTGAGATGTTTAAGAAAGGAACTCAAAACATAGATAAGTAAGTCAGTCTGTAGGGGCACAGCATCTCAGGTGGTCTAGCTTCTGACTCTTTTTCCGATTAATCTTCACTAACCACTTTCCTTCTAACCCCCCTGGCTGATCCTCCAAGCTCACCTTGCACATAAGGCAAACCTTGGGGTAAGGTATAGGGGTGGGGAGAAGGTGGAAGGGTGGTTGGGAGCCCCTCCTGGGGTCTCTGATTTCTGGGAGGGGTGTTGTGCTTCTCTATTCCCTTTTACTTGTATATTTCTGTAAATATTTCTGTACATAGTGTATATCTCTGCTAGTACATTGTGTTGAGCTGTAAATAGCTTCAGTCCTTAACTTCCAGTCGGCTGAGTTCTAGTCTGGGTCATTTTACAAAGTGTGGAGGGGTGGGGAACTCCCAAACCATCACATGGATGCATTTGAGAGCATCACTGTATTAAAACATAATGTTTAATTGTTTGCCTTGATTGATTTGAGACATTGACTGGGCCACTGTTTCTCCTCTAGTTCATCAAAACTTCTATGAGACAACGGCAAATTAGATATCCTCCTTCTGTGCAATTCACTGAAATACTTCCTTCAGCCAAATGATGTTCATGTTGAAATGCATTTCACCCTGCAATCCTTCTACATGAGGATCAACAGTGGTTTTCTGTTCCATAATATTTTCAAAGCTGTTGCCTCTTGCTGCTTATGTAACCCAGCAAGCATCCTCATCAAGATACAGTAGTCAGGGCATCTATGGGTCGCTCATTTTATTCTTATGACACTGGACCCATGAGACACACATGCATTTATTGGTTGTGACATTAATACTAGAAGAGATAGAATATCAATTCTGCAAACTCAAATTCCTGGTGCTGGGTCAGAATTCAGGTCATTACATTCACTCTTTCTCATCATCTTTCTGATTTAATATTATTCACAGATAACAAATAATACATTCAACAGGATAGCTACAGCTGATTTACATCCATTAAAAAAATTCTAAAAATATTTTACAAGTAGATCTCCTTGCTAGCAGGATTACAATAATTTTTAATGGCAGTATGTTAATACAAGTGTTTCATATATGGATCCATCTTACTTGTGATTTTTTTTTTTTTTCCCTTGTAGCAGTCACACCAGATAATATTACTGGTAGCATAGACTAAATTTATGTTTGGACTAAAATTGAGCCTAAAAAGTTAACCACGACAAGAGGATGACCTCAGCCACATAGCCTGCAACCCTGCTAGTAGAGATGTGGCTACACTGCCTCAGTCTCCTCACTAAGATATTCTTGTCATAAAAGATGACAGGTTGAGAGTTGTCTCCATTCCTGTCCAAGATCCATGTGCTACACAGCATGCACCAGGCTTGGATTAGTGGCGAGAGTTACGAGTTACTTGTTAACAACAGTTACTTCAGCTGTAGTCAAAGCTAAAAACTTTTCTGATACAAGACAGTTTTCTGCTGTAGAACCTACCTTTTCACTGCTCACAAAAAAAAAAAAAAAAAAAAAAGGGAGGGNAAAAAAAAAAAAAAAAAAAAAAAGGGAGGTTTACATTTACTAACAAATTTCACTAACAACTGAATTTTTTGTGATGCGTGAAGCTGCACGGAATACTTCAACTGAGCATCAGTATCCTCTATCTTCACTGATGCATCTGTGCCCATTAAGGCTGCTTCCCAGTTAGGCTAGGAGTACAACATCAAATTCAAATAACTGGGTCAGTCTATGCAAGATTAAAATGTTAAATAATTGGTATTACATAAGCATCAATGCAGTTTTTCTTAAAATGTTTTCTGTCTCTAGATATGTTGTGGTTGCTCCCTCCCTGGAGGTGTTCAAGGTCAGGTTGGACAAGGCCTTGAGTAACCTGTACTAGCGGGAGGTGTCTTGCCTATGGCAGGGGGTTGGAACTAGATGATCCTTGAGGTCCCTTCCAATCTTACCATTCTATGATATCCCAGTATTATTAAATTTGGAGACAATAGGTAAGCAGTACTATTTCACAGACTAAAAACAGAGGTAAAGAGATGTCACAAGTGATGTGACAAAAACTGAATGAAAATTTATGGCAAAAATTAGAATAAGAAAGTCCCTAATTTCCAAGTATTTGTCCCAAATGATTCTTTTTTCAAAAGATTTTCTTCTCTCAAAAGAGTCTTTTGTTTGACATCAATATATAATACTTGACTACTACATATTTATTACAGCTTTCATAAAAAACTCTATTTGCATAAACATCTTTATGATTAAAAAAGGTTAATTGCTTTTAAGAAAAATATTTAGTAGCTAAGAAGTTGTATTTATTTAATGCAATGTCTAAAAACATAGCATCTTCCAAGATCAGATGATGGAAAAAGATATCTCTCAATACATACTCTAAAACAGCAAAGTCATCCAGCTTAAGGAGTCAGCTGGAAATGTACTCATTATCAACAAGAAAATTTTATCTCACTAAGTTGATAGAGGAAACTTCTTATTACTTCTTATTTGTAATTTTAAAAAATTAAATAATTGGTGCTCATATTAATGAAGAACCCATATTAGATGCTTAAAAAATAAAAACAAAACAAACCTTCAAATGAGGAACTGAAAATATTCTGATGCTACAAAGTGGGTTTCTTTTCCAATCTCCTTTCTGTCTGATATCAGACTCATACCAATCCACACCTCCAAAATGTTAAGATATCATAACTGTCTTACAGAAATTGGATTTTATGGAACAAATTATTTTTCTGATATGCATTTATTTATTTAGCAATGATTTAAATGTTATAACCTTTATTTACACTTACATGAAGGTAGATATCTAAATACATTCATGTAAATGGACATGTGTCTTCTGGTTGCATCAAAATAACCATGACGCTGGCATATTGTCTAACACGACTTGAGTTAGAGGACCAAGCACCAAAGAGAGGTAACATTTCAGAAGATCTGGGTTGTTATCGCTACACCACAAGATTGAAAACATCTCTCAGTGCAGAGGAGGGCAAGGAAGCTGAGGAAGGGCCTGAAGAATAAATCTTACAAGGAGCAACTGAGGGAGGTGGGGCTGTTCAGTTTGAAAAAGAGGTGGCTGAGGAGAGACTTCATTGCTGCCTACAGCTACCTGTACGGATGTTGTGGAGATCTCAGTGCTGGTCTCTTCTCACAGGTAAATACTGATAGAACAAAAGGGAAGGGCCTCAAGCTGCGACTGCGTGGGTTTAGACTGGACATTAGGAAAAATATTTTTCACAGCAAGAGTGGTAAGGTATTGGAATGGGCTGCCCAGGGAAGTGATAGAGTCACCAACCCTGGATGCGTTTAAAGGTCATTTGGATGTCGCCTAGGGATATGTCTTAAAGTGAACCTTGTAGAGTAGGGATAATGGTTGGAGTTGTGATCCTGAGGATCTTTTCCAACCTGAATGTTTCTGTGATTCTGTAATCATGGCATTTATGACCAATGAAAAAAATGAGATGGCTACGCAGCTGTATGTATTGATCTCTGAGAAACACAGTCCAATTTACTAGCTTAACATTTACTTTCTTTATAGAGATTGGTTCTCTCCATGCTCCAGGATGAGCCTTAAAAACACTAATTTCAAAAAAAGCTATTCAAATTTTAGGTAATAAGTAATTATTATATTGGTAAATATTTTCTTCCCTCTTTCTGATCTATCTGCTGCTTGACATGTTCATAGCTCCCCTCCCTTCCATATTGGCAAAGCTCTTCAGTATCTCAGCAGCGGCTTCAAACTTATACGCAATAAAAGCATCTGTGAAAGAACACAGTACTTTTATTTCAGTAATTCATTAATTTTCAGAGCTTTCCTTTTTGAACTCAATATTTATAATTGTCTTAGTCCTGGATATATTGAGGGAAGCAAGCTTAACATTGGTTTTAAAAAATGGCAGCTGTATTAGCTGTGTGTAGAAGTGACAGAGGCAACTATCCCTGCTTCATGCAAACATCAGCATCACCATAATTAGAAAGATAATCTCTTAAATTGATACTGAAACCAAAGAGCTAATTCAAAGTTCAATGAGCACCAAGAGGAATATGAATTGTTTTCAATCTAGTTTAGAGTATGTGCACAAAATAGTCCTGATCCAGGAGAAAAAAATCATCCCCCCTGTGACTTTTCTCATCCTCCTTTACCTACTGGAATATACTCAACCATTTCAAATAGTAGTGCAGCATGATCAGTTTCATGCAAACAATTACAAGAAGTCAACACAGTAAGAAGTTTTACACAAAAGAATTGCTTAGATTTCCCCAGGACTCCTAGACATATTACTAGACAAGGAAAAATATGTTTGGAGCATGTGTATTTTTGTTCCCTGAGAATAATTTAAGGTGAATTTAAACAATGAACGGGTTTGCTATCACTATAAACCAGATCTGGAGGATTTATTAAATCCATGTGGGATTTGAAACGCAAGGAAAAGTGGCAAGAAAACTTCCTATGCTTGAAAGGAGCTTGAACAGCTTTTCCTTCCTCTACAGTTTCCCAAATACAAAACCCGCATAAAACCAGTTTTCAGCATGCCATGCCTCCTTCCACAACAAACAGTTGTAAGAAACACATTTTAAATTTGCCTTTTTCCTAACACCACAGCATTTCTATAAACATGGCTAAGTGGCACTGAGATCAATTAATGTGGTCACTTGAGATGTCCAAGATTATTAATCTGTTTTCTGTAAAAAGCACTTGAATGAAGTTATGGACACACTCCTTAGCTGCAGGCTCTTCAGAAAAAAAAAGGAGGGGAAAAAAAAAATGTATAATTGCATCTTGGCTGTCAGTTTGAACTACTATTATGTTATAGGAAGAAGCACTTTTATGTTTTTACAACTTAAAACCACATAATCCAAAGTTTAAATTACAAAGTTTCTAACTTCAAGTATGTCATATGTCTGTCGAAAATTAATTTTTTTTCTAACAACTTCTTCAAACACATTTCCAATCCTTGGCAGTGCCTAGGAAGAATATTGGTTTCTTTGCGTGGGAATGTGTGTCCACACACATTTCAAATGTATGGACAGGAAAAGAAATTAAGCAGATAGTAATTTAAAGAACATAAACTGCATGTTTAAAGAGGCATGTGAGTATATCAGAATACAAAGCCTTTATATTTTACCCTTTCATCACTTGAGTTTTGGTAAAGAACATTTAAATACCACATTTTTATACCAGTTGTGTAACATTTTTTCCCCTGTATGCTCTAATTTGGTTTTCTTGCCTTCCCTCATGTTAATGCACTATTACTTCAACTGCACAGCATATTGTACAGTTGCACAATGTCACACTTAAAGCATATTCTTTGCAATCTTATCTGACTGAGGACAACAGATGACTGCATAGCACTACCACACAGTTGGTAACTTTACAACATGGGAACACTTAGTATACACAACCTAGGTGAGCCCTAGTTGAGTAAGACTGATCCATGCAGCTGAAAAAATAACATTCGAACAAAAAATAAATTCAGTGCCAAACTCTGACAAATACTTCAGCACTATTTTTCTTTGGTTAGAAACAGACCTAGGAATACTGGGAAAAATGTAACAGTGAGTTTCTCTAAAACATTCAGTGTTGAAGTATTAATGCCTGGCATGCTTTTCTTCTGGGTCAACTGTGACAAATGTGTAATCTTGCTTAGTGATCTTTCATCCTGATTTCCCAAGGAAATGCTGCTTATGCAACGATCGTCTGTTAGTGTATGTTTGTTTATTTTTATTTGCTGGTTCTCTCCCAATAGCTTCTGAACCCATTAAATAGTTTCAGCCACCGGGGACAAAGGTGCAGCAATATCAGAGGTAATTATGCTCCTATCAACAAAAATCTCCATTTGGTTATGAAACAGAGAGAAACTTCATACACCCCCTTTAGAAAATGCCAAGCACAAGATTAACACCACTATGCACCAGAAAGCCCATGACAGAAGCAGCCATGACAGATTGTCCCCAGCTAGAGGTGATATGGAGAGTTAGCTCAAGACAGGGCTATCCAGGAAATTCTAATGCAGTGGTTGCTGCAGAGGCTAGGGAAATCAGTAGTGTGGATAGTAGGTCAGATACATACTGTTTTATGTCAGCTGACATCAGGGTGAGAGTATAAGATTTATTTTCCTAGTCTAGATCTTCACTTTGGGTCCAGCACAGCTGGAGCAACCTGACCTAACAACCTCGAGCCACAGTCCCTAGAAGGACTATGGCTGGCCAAATATTCTCAAGCACAAAAAGACTTGCCACAGCTGTTACTAACAATACTACTTTGCAGTCCTGAATTTAGTAACTACTTTTATGTTGCTCTCTGAGAATATGCTCATTATGTAGAGCTGTCGATTCAAAAATATTTTAGTTTAAGATGTAGGAGATATTTTAAGACATGCATGATATATTTACTCATTTGAGATGCACTGGAAAAGTTGCCTAAAGATATAAAATATTGCCTTTTCGACTTGCTCACGTGATTACTGTCAAATGAATGACATATATATATATATATACAGAAAGTAGCATTACAACAATATACCTGTTCCTGCTTATTTATTCCACTGAGCTTTCCAAATATCATCATCTTAACTCCTTGGTTGTCCTCTTTCCCCCTCCAAATACTGACTAGAAATACATAGTCAAGAAGCTTCGTCAATGCTATTGTCTGCTCCAGTGATAAATGCTGCCCAGTTTCTTTAGAACATAATGAAAATGTAGGCTAGAATTAAAATGAAAGTATTGGAGGCCAATGAGTTAAATAACCCAAACTACATCTTAGGTATATTAGTGTTACCATTACATACATCAGTCTTCACTGTGATAGTGTATACAGTGTGGTACAAGTCTTTGACTCAGTGTTTATTTTAATTCCAGATTGATTACTGTGCTTTCCTGTATTGTCCATGTCAATCTCCATTCACTCATTTTTGCTGTTTTTTAACTTGATGATTGCCTAGAAACTCTCAGAACATCTCAACTTCATTATCTTTTGTTTGCTTCTATATATAAAACAATTTTTTTAAATTTTTTTTTTACTGAAGGTGGGACAAGGCTAGCCAGTTACTCACAGTCTCTCCAGGGATCTCAGTCCAAAGAAAGAGCCATTCTTCAACCACAGGATTTTGTTGTTACTCAGAATCCTACAAGAAGTCAGGAAAGAAACTGGTTAATAGAATATGGTAATTCCACTGATTAAAACCATGTAATTATAGTAAATGACTGCTCAGTAAAATACTAATCATAAAATTCTCTGCTTCATTTGCATTTTCCCATCATAGCTGTAAATAAAGATTACCATTTCCTAAAGTGTATGGTTTCTTCTTTATTAAATAAAAGCACATTCAAGATATGTATCAACAAATGAATTTTGGCTTTAACTTGAAAATTGTCACAGATAAATGCCCACACTTCACTAGTAGATTCTAAATTGTGACTGGCAATGATATTTGTTGGGCTTCCCAGACAGCAAAAAGGCTGATGAAGCAAGGAACATGTTAAAAGCCCTTCCAGAGGACAATACAATCACTTGGCAGTGCCTGCTGTAGCAGGTATGTACAAAGAACACCACCATCAACAGCCAAGAGATACAGAGAAGGTATTTAGATTTCTGTATGAGAGACAAACAGAACCCCACTCCTTCACCACAAAAAAAAACTCATCCAGAAGTGTTTTCCTATTGCAACCTCTGCATAGTAGAAATTCAACCCTATCAAGTGCCACCATGGAGCACACACACGAATTGGCCCTGTATGCAAGCTATTGAACAAACTCTCTATTCATAGAGTCACAGAGTTGTCAGGGCTGGAAGGGACCTCAAGTATCACCTAGTTCCAATCCCTCCTGCCACGGGCAGGGACACCTCACACCAAATCAGGTTGCTCAGAACCACATCCAGTTGGCCTTAAAAACCTCCAGGGATGGGGCTTCCACCACCTCCCTGGGCAACCTGTTCCAGTGTCTCCCTGCCCTCATGGTGAAGAACTTCTTTCTAACATCCAATCTGAATCTACTCACTTTCTAGCTTTGCTCCATTCCTCCCAGTCCTATCACCACTCAACATTCGAAAAAGTCCCTCACCAACTTTCCTGTAGGCCTTCTTCAGTTACTGGAAGGCCACAGTAAGGTCTCTTTGAGTCTTCTCCACACTGACCAGCCCCAACTCTCTCAATCTGTCTTCACAGTAGAGGTGCTCCAGCCCTCTGATCATCCTTCTGGCCCTTCTCTGGACCCTTCTCTTTCTTGTAAGAGGGGCTCCAGAATTGGAGGCAGTACTCCAGGTGTGGTCTCACCAGAGTGGAGCAGAGAAGGAGAATCACCTCCCTTGCCCTGCCAGCCACACTTCTTTTGATGCACCCCAGGATACAGTTGACTTTCTGGGCTGCAAGTGCACACTGGTGGCACACGTCAAGCTACTCAACCACCAGCACCTCCTTTATGTTAAAGTACCGTCAGTGTCACAAGTAGCTGTTCTAGTTTAGTGATTTTTTTCATGACTGTTTTCTCAGCTGTTTCAGAAGCAATACAACATGAACACATTCATTCTGATGCCACAACTTCAAAACTTCATAATATTATATCAAAGAAATGCAATTCGTTACAGAAGCTGAAGAAATTGCTCTTTTGAAATAATCTAATGATTATGCAATGTGCAGAAGAAATGTTTGTCTCTGAAAATCTCATTTAAACTGTTTGAGAAATGAGTCTTTTCATGTAATATTTACAATAAATTATACTTCTCTAGTGCACAAAATTCCATTTAAGAGGTAGCTTGCAATAAAGAGAGAAATAAAAAGATTCAAAAGAGATTTTATACACTTAACTAACAAACTTGAGACTCTGAACAGAGTTTTTACTTCTGTAAAGTTTTAAAACAATCTGTTATGCAAGACTGTCTCTCTCTGGTTCAGCTGGGACAGAGTTCATTTTCTTCACAAGAATCTGGGGGAGCCACACCCAGGACAGCCAGTCTGGTCAATAAGGTATTCCAAATCATAAATGTTATATAAAAGAGGAGGCTGGCATGGGTGGCACTGAAGATTCTCTGTCTTCAGTTGTCTCACTCTTACTATTTCCTGCTGCACATCAACTGTGAAGTGCTTTGCCCCAACTTACATCCACTACATAATATCTCAAGTTTAGGTGCAAAATCGACACATAACACTGATCTACAGTGAAATAACTTCTGATGTACTGTGGTAGGTTAAGAACTGCCCCCTCAAATTGAAATTTACCAGACCAGCTCAGATGGCTTGGGAGTAAGATAAAGTTGTATTTACAGCAAAGCTAAACTTACAAGCATATATACAAAATATATTTTCATATAATATATTTTTTCATATTTTCATATCATATTTTTCATAATATATTTTTCAACAAGGCCAAGTGTAAGGTCCTGCACCTGGGTAGGTACAATCTCAAATACAAATACAGGCTGGGCGCTGAAAGGCTGGAGAACAGCCCTGAGGAAAAGGACCTTGGAGTCTGGGTTGATGAAAAGCTCAACATGAGCCT
>VWZE01004775.1:150222-162545 GCA_013396675.1 Eubucco bourcierii | reverse complement strand
AGTGCTCCACCCATCAAGTCCATGTTTTTCCAGTTTGGTGACCAGGATGTCATGTGGGACAGAGTCAAATGCCTTACTCAGGTCCAGGTAGATGACATCAGCTGCCCTTCCCTTGTCCACTGTCGCTGTGACTTCATCATAAAAAGCCACTAAATTTGTCAGGCAAGATCTGCCCTTGGTGAAGCCATTGCTGGTTCCCACCAATCACCTCTGCTTTGTTTTCCATTTGCCTTAGCAGAACTTTCAGCAGGATCTGCTCCATGATCTTGCCAGGCACAGAGGTGAGGCTGACTGGTCTGTAGTTTCCAGGGTCATCCTTTTTACCCTTCTTGAAGATGGGTGTTATGTTTGCCCTCCTCCAGTCAGCAGGAACTTCACCAGTCTGCCATGACTTTTCAAATATGATGCACAGTGGTTTGGCAACTTCATCTGCCAGTTCCCTCATCTAGTCCAGCCCTTCACCCATGTAATAATCAGGGACATCTCCAATTAGATCAGGTTGCTCAGAGTCCTGTTCAACCTGACCATGCATGTTTCTAGGGATGGAGTTTCTACCACTTGTCTGGGCAACCTGTGCCACTGTAAAAAAAAAAAAAAAATTTAAAAAAAATCTTCTTTCTATCTAGTCTAAACCTTCCTCTTCTTCGTTTAAAACTCTTACCTTTGTCCTGTTTCTACAGAACCTGTTGAAAGGTCTGTCCTCATCGCTTCTACTTCTTTAAGTACTGAAAGGCCACAATAAGATCTGCTTAAAGCCTTCTCCAGGCTGAACAGCCCCAACTCTGTCAGCCTTTCTTCATAGCAGTGGTGCCACAGCCCTCTGTGTTTGTGCCAAGTTTGGCACAGATCTGTGTAGGCTTTCTCCAATTGCACTTTTGAAGCAAACAATTTAACCCCAGGTGCCCTTCAAGCAGCCTGTAAGAGGAACAGATCTCCTGCAGCAGAAAAATATGCTGTTAGTCTGAACCAAACCAACCTCTAATCCAGCCCAGCACCAGGAAAAGTGCAGACAGATCATAGAATCTTGCTGGACCCACATTTGCATAAAGGATGGCATGAATGCCACCTTAACACCTGGCAAGCTTGGTGCCATTTCAGCAGCAGGGTTCAACAACTGGTGAGTGCAGAGCAAATCCAAAGTCATTGAAACCAGAGGCAGACTTTCCTGTGCACGTTGTCACTTCCAGAGCTGGTATGGATGGGACTGCAGACAAATGGTGCCTGCATCTCTTCACTCCCTGTTCTGTGGACAAATAGAGGCAAGTTGTCCATCAAATGTCTCTCACCAGAGCCACATTCAGTGCTGAGACACACAGGCTGTTGACAAGGACTACCTGACTTGGTCAGCACCTTTTGATAGCTGTATTATCACACTGATGCCTACTGGTACACTTTACAGCCTCAGACATAGGAATAGCACAATCCAAGGACACAGATGAGCAGGCATAGATAATTTTAGGTTTAAAATAGTTGTATTTTCTGTATTGCAAAACTTATGTTTGAAAAGGCTTGGAGCTGTTGATGGATGTGCTGGTGGGCATAGCTGCAAGCTGCTTTGGATAGAACACTGCAGGAAATGGTGCCATTGCTGTAGGTGTTTGTTATAGACTTGCAGCACGAGGGTAGTGATGCTTTCATATAAAATCACACACTTAACATGCTGGCATGCCTAGCTTTATGAGAAACCTGCTGAGGTCAGGAAGCTGAGCCATTTAAAATTACCTGGCACTGAGCTCTTTGGAACTAGGTATCAGGAATGTTTATGCAGTATGGATTTCAAGTGTGCTTCTAAAAATTCTGTGATTCACAGAAAAATCGACTTAGATTTGTCACTGTTTTCACACAAAATCACACAACGTTAGAGGTTGGAAGGGACCTCCAGAGAGCATCCACTCCAACTCTCCTGCCAGAGCAGGATCACCCAGGGCAGGTCACACAGGAACACATCCAGGAGGGTTTGGAAAGTCTCCAGAGGAGGAGACTCCACAACCTCTCTGGGCAGCCTGCTCCAGGGCTCTGGCACCCTCACAGGAAAAAAGTTTTCCCTTCTGTTCCTCTGACACCTCCTCTGCTCCAGCTTGCACCCATTGCCCCTTGTCCTGTCATTGGACATCCCTGAGCAGAACTTGGCTCTGTCCTCCCCACACTGCCCTGCACATCTTTATCCACGTGAATGAGGGCAGCCCTCAAGCTCCTGTGCTCCAAGCTAAAGAGCCCCAGCTCCCTCACCCTGTCCTCATAGAGAGATGTTCCACTGCCTTCAGCATCTTTGTGGCTCTGTGCTGGACTCTGTCCAGCTTGAGGTCCTTCTTGAGCTGAGGGACCCAGAACTGGACACAATATTCCAGATGTTGCCTCAGCGTGGCTGAGGAATCTTTCTTGACCTACTCACCACAGCCCTTCTAATCCACTCCAGGATGCCCTTGGCCTTCTTGGCTGCAAGGGCACATTGCTGGTTCATGGACATCCTGTTGCCCATCAGGACCCCCAGACCCTTTTCCCCAGAGCTGCTCTCTGGGTGATGATCCCCCACAGTTTAGCTCAGTGTAGTATTTGAAGATGATCTCATTCTGTTTATCTTTCTCTCGTTTGTAAATTTTGGAGCATTAATTAGCTCCAGACATAATTTTTTCTCTTCCTTCCATGAGTTCCATCACAGATTTGTAATTGAGGTTATTGTTGTTTATTTATTGGTGTAGATCCAGCTAATTCCTGGTTGAATTTGACACCCACTGTGTTGCATTTTGAAGGTTTGGCTTTGGCTGGAACAGTTTGCAGGGCCTGTTTTTTTGTGTTTCTGATTGTGTTAGCTCTGCTCTTTGCAGGACTTTGTAAAAGGACTGTCAAACCTTGCTAAAATAGGTCTCACCCTCTCAAGTGACTACATCTGTGTTTCTTCCACTTACAGCTGCATGAAGTCAGGCTTCACACAGAGTTTGGAGACCCTTTCATTGGTCAAACAATTCGTGACTACTTTTGATATCTCCACCTTATAAAGCTTCTGCCTTGATTTCATGTGGGCTAGGATTGCATCAGGATCCTGCTCCTTGGCCCATTCAGTTCCTCTCAGTGTATCCTGTTGTTGCAGAAAGGGGTCATTAATTAGTGTGCAGTGATATTTTTAAAATATGAATATAGTTTAGTAATATGAAATACTCAGAACTCGCAGCACCCCGATCACCAAAATAATAATAATGACAGGTTCTTGCATCGTTATGGAAACTACATGCAGGTCATAACAGGATCTAGAAATAACTAGTAAATGTACACATTAATTGAACTCAAACTGGAAGAGAAGGCTTTGCAGCCAGTACTGCTTGCGGTCAGTGCACTGCTTGCTCGCTAGATGGACGCAAGGAGCAACTTTCTGTTTATGGCAGAAGGCAATTAACGATTATTAGAGGCTTTTGGTATTTACTCACAAAAATATTATCTAACAGTACCCAAGGCTCATGGTGGGGTTGCTGTCAGTAGCCATAAGAGGCTTTAGAGTTTCCCCAGGCTTCTGGGTGCTGGAGAAAGGAAACAGACAATCTCTGACCTGTTCCTGGCTCTCTGGATGATCTGTGTTATGTCCAGGGCTTCCATCTGGGCAGAAGGCTTTCAGGTGCAGGCAGATGTCTTGCGGTGTGCAGTCTCAGCACAGTGTCACGCTGGCTGTGCAAGCTAAATGCGTGGAGGCAGCAGAGCCTGATCCTGCTTCGCTGGAATCCCACACAGCTCAGGATCAATGAGGCAGCAGGCAGGGATGCAATAGCAGACACGCCTCGTAATGGCAAAGCACACACTGTGCTCCCTGCTCATCTCATTTTTATCCATACAGCCCGAGACTAATGGGCCTTTGGCCACAGCATAGCCAATCAAATCGCAGTTAGCCAAGATTTGACCATACTGGGTGAAGCCATAGGCTTGCTTTCCCACGGTTGCTCTCCCCAAAACAGAAGGAGGGAGAGCAGAAAAACATGCCTGGGCAAGCCAGGATATGTACAAACCTAATTTGGCCTGCTTAGGCCTACCACCACACCTGTGAGACATGGGTAGGGAAAAAAGAAAACCACAATCCCATCTGGAAAACTGACCATTCATCTCTTTAGATCCTGTTTCAGATTTCAGCAAAGATAGCTGAGCTGCACTTCTCTTCCAGATAAAGGAAAACAAGTGCCAGGCTGAGGTCTTTCTCCAAATATGATTTTTCTTAAAAACCCGAAGTAGTTGCACTCACTGCTCCATCTGGAAGCCTGAAAAAGTTCATCAGTTCATGGCTCCCCACAAGCACACGGTTGTTCCTATGTTGTCTATCATGCAGCATTAGGTCCATCTTAGAAGGTCCTGCTGAGCTCCTACTGAATGTTTAACACTGGCGAAACATCTGAATGCGTCCCTGGAGTGCACAAGGCCAGGCTGGACAGGGCTTAGAGCAGCCTGCTCTGGGTAAACATGTTCCTGCTCACTGCAGGGTGGTTAGACTGGATGATCAACCTTGAAAGAGTCCTTTCAAACTTAAACCATTCTATGGTTCTAAGGCAATGATCTGCACCTCTGGAGTTTCCTTCTGTTGACACTACAGATTTCTGAGTCCCAGTGGTGTGCAGCTAACAATAGATAGCCCTTACAGAGTCAGAGAGCAGAGCGTGCTGTGAACTCAGAGTGTTGCTGCTTTTAGCCCCTGCCATCCCTGTGTTCCTATGCTGTACTTTTCCCTGTCTTGACTGCCTGAAGATGATATTTGGCAGAAACATTGAACTTGAGCTTACTCACACCCTTCCTCCTAGAAGGGGCATACAACTCAGCTGATTCTGCTGAAGAGCTGCCACATTTAAGCACCTGTGATGTGTGTGTGTGTATATACATATATATATATGCATATATATTAAAAAAATATATATATATACACACCCTACGGATACCTTCCAGAACAAGAAAATGAACTACAATTCAACTTTAAGTATTTTTCAAACACCTAGTTCTTGATATTACACATTCTAAACAAACTCTCACAGTTAAAAAATTCCAGGTCCTGGAAAACATAGAGTTTGAGAGGTCTCAGTTGTTTCTTTCTTGCTAGGCAAGCCTCTGTTACTTGCCATCATTATTCCTGCAGCTGCTACTGCTGTGCAGTGCCCTAAAGGCTGTTTGGAAATGTGTACACACATGAGGAGCTGCAGTAAAGAAATGCTGAGCCATCACACTTCATCATTCTCTTATTTAAAAAGAAGCAAAAAAACCAAACCCAAACCCAAAACCTTAACAAAAACAATCGGTGGGACTCAGTTACTCCAGAAATGAGGGTCTGTGGCATGCCATTTGAGAGGCCCTAAGGCACCTCAGCTGGTGTTTAACGTATGTCCAGAAGTACAGCCTGTGTTGTAGGCTCGTAGAATGGTCTGGGTTGACAAACTCATCCAAACTCATCCAGTCCAAACCCCCTGCAGTCAGCAAGGACATCCTCCACCAGAACAGATTGCTCAGACTTGTCCAGCCTTACCTAGAATATCTCCAGAGATGGGGCCTCAACTATCTCCCTGGGCAACCTGTTGCAGTGTTCCAGCACTCTCAGGGTGCAGAACTTATTCCTCACACCCAGTCTAAATCTGCTCTTCTCTCATTTCAAACCATTGCCCTCCTCCTGTCACTGCAGGACTTTGCAAATAGTCCTTCTGCAGCCTTCTTGGAGCCCACTTCAGCTACTGGAAGGCTGCTCTTAGGTTTGCTTGGAGCCTTCCCTTGTCCAGGCTGAACAACCCCAGCTCGTCAGTCTGTCCTCACAGCAGAGGTGCTCCAGCCATTGGATCATCTTTGTAGCCTCCTCTGGATTCACTCCACCAGCTCTGTGTCCTTCTTATACCGGGGACACCAGAACTGGAGGCAGGATTTGAGGCGGGGTCTCAGCAGAGCAAAGGGAAGAATATAAGGGAATAAATGCAAGTAGGAAAGTACAGAGTATGCAGATAGCAAGAAAATACCAAAGGTAGAAAACTCTCAGCTATGAACTGAAGTAGCCAGTTTATCCCACGATAGCTGAAGCAATGATGTGAAAGCAATAAGGGACCTTTTCCCAGACAACAAATCCATCTGTGATGGGTGAGGCCCAGTTCTTATCTTCACGAGAAAACAGGATCGTGCCAGCAGCTGGGGTGATGAACCAGTGCCAAACATCAGCCAACTGAAAGCATCTCGACTTGTCAAATATCATCAGTGCAGGCTTGTTCTGGTGCTGGCTAGTCCTTGCTCCAAGGGTCGGTGGTCATGGTGAGCTGATCCCTTATGGATAAGGCTTGCTGCCTTTGCAGTTTGCTTAGGGTCAGAAACACTGCTGCAGATGTTTTGTTTTCTTGTATACCAAATCTATGCTGCAGGTCTTGCTCTGGGTCAAACACACGAGGAGGGGCCACAGCTGAGCTCCTCGCAAGCTCCCTTTGGTTTCACTGTTGTGAGGTGGATCCCCAATGTGGCCTGTTTGTGCCACACCACCTCAGTTCCCACTTCATCCTACCTCAGGCCAGCAAAAGTTGTAGCAGCCTCAGTGATACTGTGATACTGTGATAACTAGGAAGGGAGCTGCAGAGTGGCCCATGTGGGGCAGACCTCTGGCAGTTTGACTGCTGCTGCTGTTGGTAGGAACCATAATGTCTCTGATGACATTATTTGTTTGATGCCATCCTACTCCTGAAGGACAAAAAACAGCCAATAAATCTGTTATTTTCAAACAAGTGTGGGCAAGATTTTACAGGTATTCCCTTTAGGGACCACATCATATTGGCATGTCATTATCTGTGGCTGTATCTGCAGTATTTGTGTGAGCTGGAAAAAAAATCAGTCATTGGGTGAATCCCTCTCACACATTTCATGACCCAGAGGTCTGTTGCAATGCTCCTGTAATTGCACAACCCTAATTACAGAGGTGCTGGTGATAGGTGTGTGATTAGAAACGACTTGTTTCAGGGCTGAGCACAGCAGAGTCCTGAGGCAAGGGCATTCACTTCATTAGCAATTCAGTTTTGGACTCAGCTTTCAACTCTGCCACAGAACTTTTTCATGACATTGAGCAAGAGTCACCTAGCCAGGTTCTGCTCTGGAAAATGTAGTTAATTAAAAACTCCTTTTGCTCTACTAAAAGTATTAATGTTTCCACTGTTGAATCATACAATCCTAGAATGGTTGGAAGGGACCTCAGAGCTCATCTGCTCCAACCTCCACACCATGGGCAGGGACACCTCTCAACTAGACTCAGATGCTCAAGGCCCCATCTGACCTGGCCTTCAACACCCCCAGGCAGGAGGCAGCCACAAGCTCCCTGGGCAGCCTATTCCAGAGTCTCACCACCCTTTCACTGAAGAACTTCTTCCTAAGATCCAGTCTAACCCTGCTCTCCCTCAGCTTCAAACCATTCCCCCTTGTCCTGTCCCTAGACACCCTCAGGAGAAGTCCCTCTGCAGTCTTCCTGTAGGATCCTTTCAGGTACTGGATGGCAGCTCTAAGGTTCCCCTGGAGTCTTCTCTTCTCCAGGCTGAACAGCCCTCAGCCTGTCCTCATAGTAGAGGTGCTCCAGCCCTTGCATCATTTTTGTGGCCCCCTCTGGACTCTCTCCGCCAGTTCTGTGTCCTTATTATGCTTGGGACACCAGAACTGGACACAGTATTGGAGGTGAGGTCTCAGCAGAGCAGAATAAAGGGGCAGAATCCACTCTGCACTGCTGGCTCATGGTGAGCTTCTCACCAATCAGTACACCCAAGTCTCTTTTTTTCACAGCTACTCTCAACTCACCCTGTTGAGAACCCTTTCAAATTCCTCTGACAAAAGCCAGGTACTGTTAGTAGGATGCTCATGCTGATGTCTCTTGCATTTGTTTGCTAGTCTGTCCTTCAAGGTGACCAAAACCTTTCCAGGTTCAAACTAATAGTTAAAAAACAACCAAACAAAAAAATTCAAGTGCATAGAGAAAGGATATGCCCTGCACACAGACCACGGAACCACTCTCAGTTGTGTTATTTCCAGTATTTCAAATCAGAATTTCAGAAACAATCAGCCTCCTTGGATCATCTGTTTGTGTGCAGCCCTACTCATTCTCTCCCTCCTCACCAGCAGAAAACTCAACAGAAATCCTTTAAGCTTTGAGATTTCTTCAGCTTTTTCTAACGCTTCATGACCTCATGGGAACTCTGTCTTGACCTCAGCTCATAAGCTCTTGACCTCATGACCTGCAGCTGGAGAACCTGCTTCTCAGAGGTGCCTTGACAGCTGTCCACATCTGTGGGTGTGGAGCACTCTTGGAGGAGAAGCTCTGAGCTCCCACTCAGGAGATGCTGTGTTTCGTCCACTGCAGGGAGTTTGGCCTGTGGAGTTTAAGGACAAACAAAGACCACACAGCACAAAAAGGACTATTCTGTGTAAGCTCTTGGCTTGCTATGACTGCTGGGGACCTGAAGTTCTTTTCTTCTTTATATCCTGAAATGGCTCAGACATAAGATGAGGTCGTTTTTTTAACATGACACTTGCTTTTCATTTATTACACATAACACCCCAGGAATATAAAGAGAATTGGATTTTGGAAAAAGACCCAAATAAAAAGAGAGCATAAAATTTATGAAAAGATCTGTAGATACTTTGGATATTCTCTGTAATCAGATCTGCAGAGCTGGCAGCAGCAGTGACAGGATGAGCCAGGAGGAGCAGAGTGCAGCAAAGTCAAACGGGAAAATGAGAAGTGGGTGGTGTTAGAAAGGGAAAGCAGCAGAGAGTGCAGGAAAGAAAAACCAAAGGAGGAGAAGCATTGGGAAACATACCAGCACTGGCCTGGAAGGGGAGAAGAGACAGAAGGAGGTAATCTTCAGGAACATGTGAGAAGAACATGGAGAAGGCTCCAGACAGACCTAACAGTGGCCTTCCAGTAGCTGAAGGGAACCTACAAGAAGGCTGTAGAGGGACTGTGCAAAGACCTGCAGTGACAAGATGAGGGCAATGGTTTGAAATGAGAGAAGAGCAGATTGGATGTGAGGAACTAATTCTGCACCATGAGTGTGCTGGAACAGTGCAACAAGTTGCCCAGGGAGACAGGTGAAGCCTCATCCCTGGAAATCTTCAAGTTGAGGCTGATCAAGCAACCTGCTCTAGTGGAAGATGTCCCTGCTGACTGCAGGGGGTTGAACTGGATGAGCTTTGGAGGTCCCTTCCAACCCAGACCATTCCACGATGCTGTGATTCATTGAAAACCATGTTAACATTTGCCTCGAAGGGGAGGAGAGACAGAGGAAGGAAATGCTTGGGAACAGGTGTTTTAGGGCAGAGGACAATGGTGAGGCAGATTTCTATTTGCTGAGGAGCAGGCGTGGCAGTGTTGCTGCAGAGGTGACCTAGCTTCCTTTCTGGGCCACTGACTGCACTATTGGGCCTGCAGCCTCCATGGCTAAGCTGGGAGTGACTGAGCTGTCAAGCATGACCATGCCACATTAGGCTTTCCGTTCCAAATTCAGAATTCACTGCTACAGGCAGGAACTCGGCCAGCACCTGGCAGTTGTTAGTGTCTGTCAAATAGGCAACACCTTGTCTGCCTCCCATAAAGCCATATCTTACCACTGGAATAGGCAAGAAATTCTCAGGTCTGTTTGCATTGAAACCAAAGAATGAGAACTTCTGCTTCTCCCAAATCCATCTCTTGATGTACTACTGCCCATAGAGCCTCAGCTACCTTGTCTTTGCTGTTTGCAATTTGAAGTCCTCGCTCTTCAGCCGCAGTGCTACCAAGGACAGACCTGTGTCATTGCTTCCCCTGAAGCACATGACGCCATTGGGTTGTTAGCACTGGTTATTTGCTTGGCCTTGGCAGGATCATAGAATCATAGAATCATAGAATGGTAAGGTTGGAAGGGACCTCAAGGATCATCTAGTTCCAACCCCCTGCCATAGGCAGGGACACCTCCCACTAGTACAGGTTACTCAAGGCCTCATCCAATCTGGCCTTGAACACATCCAGGGAGGGAGCAGCCACAACCTCCCTGGGCAACCTGTTCCAGTGCCTCACCACCCTCACTGGAAAGAACTTCCTCCTAACATCCAGTCTAAATCTCCCCTCTGCCAGTTTAAAACCCATTGCCCCTTGTCCTGTCATTGCAGGACCTTGTAAATAATCCTTCCCCAGCCTTCCTGTAGGCCCCCTTCAGATACTGGAAGGCTACTATCAGGTCCCCTCGAAGCCTTCTCTTCTCCAGGCTGAAGAGTCCCAACTCTCTCAGCCTGTCCTCATAGGAGAGCTGCTCCAGCCCTCTGATCATCTTTGTGGCCCTCCTCTGGACCCGCTCCAACACTTCCATGGATGTGTTACCAGTACTTGGAAAGGGGCACTCACAGGTGAGGACAGCTTGTCTTGGATCTGATTTGGACTCCAGGAGTCCCCAAGAGCTCAAGCACACCCTGTTGCAGAGGTACAGGTCTACGGCTGCTCTGGCTGGTAGCCCTCCTCAGGAACACCAGCTGGCCGTTGCTGACAGTGAGCAGAGAGGCTGTGCACAGCACTCTGAAATGGTATTTCTCTCAGTGGCATAAAAAAAACAAAATACAGAAAATGCTCACTTCAGTTTTCTCACCACTCAGCAGCATTATTTGGATAAAGGTTGCCCATGATTCTGTCGCACTCTCTTAACTTCTGAGCTATGGATATGTTCTGGCTAAGTTTAACTTTGGCAGGTACCTCATGTAATTCAAGCCTCTCTGCCCTCCTCACAGAAACCCCTGTGCGTCTCATCCCATTTCTTCCTTGCTTGCTCTCTGGTTATTTTGTGCCTAGGAGTTTTCCATTTGCTAAACATCTGCCTGCTGAAGAGACATTTGGAGAGGGAGCTGATTTAAACTTCAGTCGATTTCCTCAGCAAAGCAATTGTTTAGTCACAGAATCATCACAGAATCTTAGAATGGCTCAGCCTGGAAGAGACCTCAGAACTCATCTACTCCAAGAACCCCACCATGGGCAGGGACACCTCTCAACTAGACTCGGACGCTCAAGGCCTTCAACATCCCGAGGCAGGAGGCAGCCACAACCTCCCTGGGCAGCCTATTCCAGAGTCTCACCACCATCAGATTGAAGAACTTCTTCCTAAGCTCCAGTCTGACCCTGCTCTCCCTCAGCTTCAAACCATTTCCCCTTGTCCTGTCTCTAGACACCCTCAAGAGAAGTCCCTCTGCAGCCTTTCTGTAGGATCCCTTTTGCTATTGGAAGGCAGCTCTAAGGTTTCCCCAGGAGTCTTCTCTTCTCCAGACTGAAATGCACATACAAAGCTGTATGTAGCATGAAGAAAATAATCACAGGCACACACACAAAAAAAAAAAAAAAAAAAAAAAAAAAAAAGAGAGAGAGAGAAAATATAATTTGAAAGCAAAATAAAGGCCTAACAGCTTTCAGAATCAGCAGGATTTGTTTTGAGCAGGTTGAAATTTTCTATCAGGAAAGAAATTAAGAACTGCGATCCATCTATGTTTGCAGATTATGAGAGTATCAAACAGAGGGAATTCAGTTAGGAATTGAATACCCTTTGTTAGGGAAGCATGTCTGATGAATCATGTTTTAGAGCTGGTGGTGGATTAGACAAGCCATAACTAATTTGTCAGATTGGGACCGAATGCCAATATTTTTGTTACGTGTATGACATTTGAATCAACTTCCTCCTTGAACTAAAGGCCTGTTGTAAGAGGAACTTCCATCTGATCTGTCACTGGGGTTAAAAAAAAAAAAAAAAAGGAAAAATAAAATTGTCTAGAAGTAAATTGCTCAGTTAGACAAAGTGTGGTGAAACATAATAAAATAATCAAACTGGATGTTGACAAGGAAATAAAAACATTTCTCATATAGCTGGCTGAGCTCCTTCTGCTGTGCCTTCCAGACACCATGGAGTAAGCAAACTGCTTCATCACCTTGCCCTTTGCTACTGCAAAACCCAGGGTAGGGATAGGCTGCTGTTGATTCCCTCTGGAAAGGGCAGGGTCAGTTCAAATGCTTCAGCTCTGCCTTGTCAACCTTGTTAGTGATCAGCAAATAGCATGCAGCTGAGAAAGAGGAGAGCTTACTCTGCAGGCACCCTGAGTTACAGGTTCCCCCCATCCCAGGACACTCTCTTTGGAGCAGTTCTTGCAGACACTGGAACTGTAAGTCTCTAATCACTCTGTTAGTCATTAATACCCAATTTGTTACTGTCCTCGGCTGAGTACTGGATGTGCAAAACTCCACATGTGAAAGTACTTAATGGAATCAGGTAATGCATTAGTGAGGTGCTGCTCAGCTGTCAGGCTGCTGGAATGTCAGGGGGTGCCAAGAAAAGCATTGCAAGTACTGAAAA
>VWZE01004775.1:139548-150203 GCA_013396675.1 Eubucco bourcierii | reverse complement strand
GGGAGGAAAAAAAAAAAAAAAAAAAAGGTAGGAAGGTGGGAGGGAGAATAGTGAGGGTTGGGGTAAGATTTTCTTTAGACCTGGCCAATATGGGATTGCTTCTCCAGCTACAAGTGCTCAGGCTCACCACTTGAAATCTCACTGTGCTGCCTTTTGTCACTGTGGTGTGATTTCCACGAGGGAGGGCCATGAGGATGATCAGAGGGCTGGAGCAGCTCTCCTATGAGGACAGGCTGAGAGAGTTGGGGCTCTTCAGCCTGGAGAAGAGAAGGCTTCGAGNAGTTGTTCAAGGCCAGTTGGGAGGAGGCCTTGAGTAACCTGTACTAGTGGGAGGTGTCCCTGCCTATGGCAGGGGATTGGAACTGGATGATCTTTGAGGTCCCTTCCAACCTTACCATTCTATGATTTCCCTCTGAAGCACGGAGGCTGGAAGAGACTTTTCATGAGGGTGTCTAGAGACAGGACAAGTTGGAATGGTTTGAAACTGAGGGTGAGCAGGGTTAGACTGCATCTTAGGAAGAAGTTCTTCAGGACAAGGGTGATGAGGTTCCACAGCAACATAAGGAAAAGCTTTTTCACTGTGAGGTTGCCAGAGCCCTGGAGTAGGCTGCCCAGAGAGGTTGTGGAGTCTCCTTCTGTAGAGACATTCCAAACCCACCTGGATGTCTTCCTGTGTGACCTGCCCTGGATGTTCCTGCTGTGGCAGGGGGCTTGGACTGGATGCTCTCTAGAGGTCCTTTTCAACCCCTAACATTCTGTGATTCTGTGCTTCTGTGTATGAAGGAAAGAAAAATAAAGCATGAGCAGAGGTCTGAAGATGACAAATCTTATAAGGAGCAACTGAAAGAAACACTGCTGTTTAGTTTGAAAAAGAGGAGGCTGAGGGGAGATCTCATTGCTGTCTGAAAGTATGTTGTGGAGAAATTGGTGCTGGTCTCTTCTCACAGGTAAATAGTGATAGAACAAGAGGGAATGGCCTCAAGCTGCAGCTGGGTAGGTTTAGACTGGACATTAGGAAACATTTTTTCCCAGAAAGAGTGGTCAGGTATTGGAGTGGAGTCACCGACCCTGGATGTGTTTAAAAGCTATTTGGATGTGGTGCTTGGGGATATGATTTAGGGTGCACCTTGTAAGGTAGGGATCTTGGTTGGGCTTGGAGATCCTGAGGGTCTTTTCCAACCTGCATGTTTCTGTGATTCTGTGAGAGGAGCAAGAGATAACCCAGCTTCCTAAAAGGGGAGAAGATGCAAGCTTCGGGTAAAGGCAGAAAGGAGAAATAGTGACTGAAGTCTTTCCTTTGCTGTTCAGTTACTGTCACCATCTGTTGCTGATAATTCCTCAGGTCCAGTGAGAGAGCCAGCCCACCAACAGAACCAGCCAAGGAGAAAAGAAGAGAGTAGGTTAGCAGGCAGAGAGGTGCAGGGGGGTTCTGTCCAATAGTGAACACTTTCATCCTTTCCTGATGCTTCAATGATGCATCCTGGTTTGACATGACTGTGCCGGTCACCCAGTTCATCCTGGGGTTATATCATCACAATCTGGTCATTTTTCTCAAGTGCTGCTCAGCACAGAATCCTTTTATGTGGATAAAGGCAAGCAACTATTCTTTTCCTTGTGATTTTTGGCTCAGGTTGACAGATGTGTCAGCCAAGAATAAAAATACCTTTGTAATTTTCAGCCTTTCTCCCTGTAACCCTTGTGAGCTGTGTTATTGTTTCTTCACTGTCCTTCTATCAGCTGGAACTGTGCTGGGTGTTTGTGCCTATGTTGGTATAACAGTAAATGACTTTTGTTGAGGTTTATCAGAGCATTATCCAGAACAGAAGGGGGGGCTTCAGACTGTGCCTGGCCACATGGGAATGGCTTCAGGTTTGATATCTGGCGCCTCTCTCCTCAGAGGTACTCAGCTGGAACTCAGCCCCATCTCAGTGCTCCACCTCCATGTCATGTGTCTTCTGTGACTGACAAGGTCTTGTTTTCTTTGGAAGACTGCAAATGCCTGCAGACTGTGTGCAAAATGCCTGAACTTCGGGAGTAGCTTTGCTGACAGAATCAGAAGTACAGCATGCCAGTTACCCATGTGCTCTGCTTTCCAGCTCTTCGTTTGTCTTTGTGGAAGAAGCCGTAAGAATTCTTGGAGAGGTGTGTGAGAGAAGAGGTCATGGCACTGAGGGATTTTATTGCTGTGTAGACTAATCCTTTGTCAATATTAGAGTCAGAGAATCATGAAGGTTGGAAAAGACCCTTAAGATCATTAAGTCAAACCATAACCAAACTTTCATGACCACCAAACCATCTCCTGAAGCATCATCTACAGCTTCTTGAACATCTCCAGGCATGGCAACTGCACCACCTCCCTGAGCAGCCTGTTCCAAGCCCTCACCACTCTCTCACTCAGGAATTTTTTATTCATATCCAACCTAAACCTCCCTTGGCACAGCTCCAACCCATTTCCTCTCATCCTGTCACTGGTTTCTTGGCAGAAGAGATCAACACCAGCCTCACTCCAACCTCCTTTCAGGTAGCTGCAGACAGCAATGAGACCTCTGTTAAGCCTTCTTTTCTCCAGACTGAACAATCCCAGCTTCCTCAGCTGTTCCTCATGTGATGCCCTCTAAACCTCTGCCCAGCCTCATTGCTCTTCTCTGGACACCCTCCAACCCCTCAATGTCTTTCCTGTCCTGTGACACACAGAACTGAACCCAGTGCTGTGACCTCAAGCTGTGACCTCAGCAGGGCCAAGCACAGGGGTGCAATCATTCCCCTACTTCTGGTGGACACAGTGGGTTTGGTGCAGGCCAGAATGCTCTTGGCCACCTGGGCACACTGCTGGATCATGTTCAGCCACAGACCGGCACCCCCAGGGCCTTCTCCGGAGGGCTGCTTCCCAGTCACTCTACCCCAAGCCTGTGACATTACTTGGGGTTATTGTTACCCAAACACAGGACCCAGCACTTGGCCTTCTTAAAATTCATTCCACAGACCTCAGCCCATGGATTTAACCTGTCCAGATCTCTCTGCAGAGCCTTCCTCCCCTCCAGCAGATCAAGATTGCTGATCATTTTAGTGTCATCTGCACACTTGCTGAGGGTGTCCTTGATCCTCTCATCTAAATCATAGATAAAGATGTTAAGCGGAGCGGAACTAATTGTGTTGAATGGGTTTGGGTTTGTGTAATGCCACCACCCCTTGGGTGGCAGGTCTCAGTTACTCAGAAAGTCCTTGCCAGTCCTTTCTTTGCTATAAAAAGAATAAGGTAGTAGTGCAGCCACCATGCTTCATGTTACACTTGCAACCTCCTCTCACAATTTTAGTGCACTTGGCTCTGCATTTGGTGATAGACTTTGAAGGTAAACAATGCAAACAGCAACAAATAGCCTTGGTGCTGTCACTGTCCTCATGAATGGAATTGCTCTGGTAAGAAAGCTGAACTCTTCTGGCTCATTCACAGTTTAGGCATTCACTGTTCTGTGGTTTGAAGAAAGCCAGCAGACATATTTCAGATCCTAATTTAATTGACTGTGGTCAACTTGTACAGGTTCTGCTTCAGATAGTTTGGCTGCTTGTAGTCTAGCAGGTGGGATGAAGCATTCCTGAGAGATGTCATGACCACTGTTGATGGAGGGAATCTGGAAGGATAACTTCAGCTAGACACCTATCTTCCAAATGGCTTGGGTTACAGGAGGTGAGTTACAGAATCAGTCATAGAATGTAAGGGGTTGGAAAGAATCTCCACAGCTCATCCAAACCAAGCCCCTTGCCAGAGCTTGAGCACCCAGGGCAGGTCACACAGGAACACATCCAGGCAGGTTTGAAATGTCTCCAGAGAAGGAGACCTAGCAACCTCTCACTACAGTGAGGTTGGACTAGATGGCCTTTGGAGGTCCCATCCAACCTGAACCATTCTGTGAGTCTATGAAAGAGAAGGAAAAGGATAAATCTTGGAAAACTGGGATCTAAGACTTTTGTCATCTTTCAAGGGTACCTTTGCAGATGGAATCAAGATTGTTCACAGAGAAGTCTGGTGCTAGGTCAACACATTATTTAAGAAAAACAAAACCCAAACCAGCAAAGCCAACAGAAAGCAGTGCTAAGGAAATGAATAATTGTGTGTTTAGTGCTGTCTGTGAATAATGTGCAGTAAATAAAGACACAGAATAATTTGCTGAAGAGAAATTGTAAATAGATTCCCCTCCATTGAGCTCCAATGAACTTGTGCACTGAATGAGGCAGGGTTGCTGTGGATGAGTGTGCGATCATGTAATTAAAGACTCTCTCATAATTAATACCCACAAGGAAGCTGAATTAAGGCTGTGGTCAACGTTAACTCTGTCACTGCCAAGCTTTTGAATGCCTGACTTTCTGTTTGTGGCTTTTGAATGCCTGACTTTCTGTTTGTGTACTTGGCAGGAATAACTTCAGTTTTCCAGTGTGAGAGATGTTTCAGACTATTGATCCATTTCTCTTAGCCTGGTAGGGGAGAAAAGGTGACTGAGATCAATGTACCAGGTTGCTCTTGAAAGATTTAGGATATCTGGCAAATTCAGGAGGATTTACTACATATTTATAAATGGATATACTGTAAGATGAACAAAAGTTTTTAGCCTTCAGTCAGAGTTAAACCAGAGAGTAGCCTGAAACCTCAAGTAAGAGCCTGGTTAACTCCTGTACAATATTTTAGTCACAGTGTCTGAAGTGCCTGCCTCTTTCTGATGCCTGTTTCCTTTAATGTGTGGTCTGGGACAAGACTGGAAGAGAAAGTCAGGCTGCCTCTGATGCTGAGAATGGCTACTTAGCATCCAAATATGTAATTAGAGAGCTTTTCATGCCTTTTTAATAAGTCGTAGTCATTAGTAAATTGCCAGTCTCGTACCACTCAAATGATTCAGAGTCTTTAAACTTGACTGGACTGGCCCAGTTCCACACACAGCAGATGCTTTTTTTGTCTGGTTTCATTCTTTCCCTTTTGTTAGGGGCTTCAGTTGCAAGGAGAGGGAGAAAAAAAAATGCTAGTTGCAAATAAAAGGCAGGACTGTGAAAACATAGCTCCTGTTCTGTGCCAAAACCAGACACAGAGATGTCCCTCTGCCTTGAGAGTAAGACAAGTCCTAGATCCTGCATAAATTCTTCTAGAGTTGTATTTAGGCTTTACCTACATGAACCCTGAGGAGAAATAATGCAAGCTAACAAGTGTAAAAGTGGAGTAAAATGCACTAAAATTAAACAGCATGACCTCATGTAGATGCTGTTGTTCAAAATAACAGTGACTTTAATTTCATCAGGATTCATTTTCCTCTGGTGTCAGTCCAGGCAAACAAAATAAAAATATGTTGCCTCTGAGTTACAGTGGTTATAAATCAGTAATCACACTTGAATCCATTTCTTATGTCATAGATCCATAGAAGGGTTTAGGCTGGAAGGGATCTTAAAAGATCATCCAGTTCCAACTCCCCTGTCGTGGGCAGACACTTTCCTCTAGCCCAAGTAGCTCAGTGTCTCATCTAACCTGGCCTTGAATGCCTCCAGGGAAGGGTCATCCACAACCTGCCTGGGCAACTTGTTCCAGTGTCTCACCACCCTCACTGGGAAGAATTTCTTCTAATCTGCAGTCTAAATCTGCCCTTCTCAAGCTTCAGTCTATTGTCCCTCATCCTGTCACTGCAGGCCTTTTCAAACAGTCCCTCTGCAGCCTTCTTGTAGCCCCTCTTTGGCTATTGGAAGGCTGTTCTAAGGTCTCCCCAAAGCCTTCTCTTTGTGTTTCTCTTACATGTTTGCAATGATTTCCTTCCTCTGTCTCTTTTCCCAATTACTTCCTTCCTCTGTCTCTTCTCCCCTTCAAGGCCAATGTTGATATGTTCAATAGAGTCTGAATTGTGCAATGCCACTGCTTCTACCCTTCCCATTTGTCACTGACCTTGCTGTGTGTAAGGTGTATGGCATATCACAAATTCAGAAATTACCTACAGCAAGGTCCAAGTACTTCTTATTCTGCATCCAATCCTATTTCTGTAATCTTAAATAAGGGGATGAATTCTGGGGGATCCATCCTGGCTTGGATCTCACCACTTGATTGACCTCCATTGAGTACATCAGGGAAGTTTCCTGAAGATGCTGCCTGCAGTGTGCTGGCATAGTCACCTCTTGCACAGCTGGCTTATGCTTTTATCCTTTTTCTTCTTTTAACCTCTCAAAGTATAAGCATTAATATGTTCACTTAAGTCACCACAGACTGTGGACATTCAGGCCCATTTCTAGGTGCCCAGGGCAGGCCACACAGGAATGCATCCAGATGGGTATTGAAAGTCTCCAAAGAAGGAGACTCTACAGCCTCTCTGGGCAGCCTGCTCCAGGGCTCTAGCACCCTCACCATAAAGTAGTGTCTCCTTGTGCTGAGGTGGAACCTCCTGTGTTCCAGCTTGGACCTGTTGTTCCTTGTCCTGTCACAGGGCACCAGCACAAAGAGCCTGGCATCTCCAACTTGACACCCACCCCTCCGATATTTATAGACATTGATCAGATCCCCTCTCAACCTTTCCCTCTCCAGACTCAACAGCCCCAGGTCTCAGTGTGCCCCTGTGGTAAAGCTTCCAGCATGTTCTGAAGCGCTTATGAAAGTAGGATGGATGAAATTTTGACCAGACTGTGGGTCAGTAGGTTACCTTCATCAGGTCAGCTTTGCGCCTTAGGCGCTCAGCAAAGCACAGGGTGCCTGTCTTCGCCAACCCCAGCAGCAGCTTTTACCTCCAGGTCTGACCTGTGTGTTACTTTCCAAAGGGCCTCAGCACCTCAACAGCCTTGCCAGTCTTGGGCTAAATGTGTGTTATGCTGAGGTCTTCTGCTGTAAGGCAAAGCAGCCATCTGACCGAGGCACTGAACTGGTGCTGAGTAGAAGTGATCAGACCCAGGTCTCAGCCTTTTTTTATAGATGTCTCCCAATCATCTTTGTATCCTCCTTTGGACTCTCCAGCAGATCCCTGTCTCTCTTGAACTGGGGAGCCTCAAACTGGTATCAATGCATTTCCTTCAGTCTCCTCTGGATGTCATCTTGACAATTACAAAACAAATGAAGAGGCCTGCATGGAAATGTGTTTGTTTTTATGAGACACCTAAACCTGCCAGAAGCTTGAGAAAGGCTCCTTTTCTCTCCTGTATTTGGCTGGCATCTATTTCTCCCTGAAGTTCACATACAGGCTTGTGGAAATTGAGTGATGACTCCATGTAACCATTTGTGTGCTTCAAGATAAAATATGGGCTTGTTGGCTTGTTTCTCTTGAGCTGTTTTGGAATACAATAGAGAGCTGAGAAAACAGAATCCAGGGATTGCCCTGGTGGGCTGGCCAGCAGAGTTGTGCCACTTTGGCAGTTGGGAGTCATTCAGCAGTGTCTGTGACAGTAAGAAAGTGATTTGGTGGAGGTGAGGTAAAACAGCCAATGCACAGCGAGATAAAACTGCAGTTAATTTGTCCAGCAGGAAACTGGCCACTGAAAAATGCTCCTGATATGTCATTTTGAGCCAGTCCAGGTTGCAAGTTTACTCAATCCACTCCTTGTTTTGGTTTCAGTGCTTAAAAGCCTGTTTGTCAGGCTGCCACTCAAACAAACTTGGTGCAGCAGACACAAAGCAACCCCAGCAGATTGCTCTGCCGCAGCAAGGTGCAGAGGCCCCTGCCAGTAAAATTTTTCTTATACTGTTTATATTTCAGCAACCTTTCCAAAAGATAAAGAGGTGGTGTTGGTGGGAAACAAAACCCAGTAGCCCAGTGGTGTTTCTCAAGTGCTTAGAGGCAGGATGGTGTGAGAAGGCAAACTGAAAGTGAGTAAAGACACTGAGCAGAGTGTTGTGTGCACTGGCACCTAGTGCAGGTTGTTCCAAGTCGTTGACAGGCCTGGGCCTGCACAGCTGTGCTTTGGCCCTCCTGGTTATGCCAGGAGTTTTCTCTGCAAACAGCACTAACTCTGAGGCCTACACCCAACAGTAAAGAAAAGCAGCTCAGGAAAATAGAATCGTAAAATGGGTTGCGTTCAAGGGACCTTGAGGACCATCTACTTCCACCTCTTGCCTATCTTCTTCCTTCTTGGGATACACTCCTCCTGGGCTTAGAGAAGATGGGCTTTGAATGTTTACCAACTTTTTTTGGCCCCTCTTCCCTCCAGGGCTTTATCCTAGGACACTCTGCCAAGCAGATCCCTAGAGAGGGTGAAGCCTGTTCTCTTGAAATCACCAAATCACAGAATTAACCAGGTTGGAAAAGACCTTTGAGATCATTGAGTGTAACCTATCACCCACCATCTTCTAATTAAGTAAACCATGGCACTAAGTGCCTCATCCAGTCTCCTTTTAAGCACCTCCAGGGACGGTGACTCCACCACCTCCCCGGGCAGCCCATTCCAATGCCAATCTCTTTCTGTGAAAGACTTCTTCCTAACATCCAGCCTAAACCTGCCCTGGCACAGCTTGAGGCTGCATCCTCTTATTTTGTCATTGATTGCCTGACCCCCTGAGAAGAGACTGACCCCCACCTGCCTATAACCTCCTTTCAGGTAGTCTCCCCTGAGCCTCCTGTTCTCCAGGCTGAACATTAAACCCCAGATCAATAAGCTTCTCCTCAGAGGGCTTGTGCCCTCTCACCAGCCTGGTTGCCCTTCTGTGGGCAGTGAGCTTGCTTCGCACCCTCTTGATGTCTGGAGGATCTTAAACTCTATCATTTGCTAGTTTCTTAAAGGCAAAGAATAGGAAGTACTTGAACAAGCCATCTCAAAGGTACTGACAGATGCACACTGCTTGAAACACGAAATCAGCCAAGTGGGTTTCCAATAAGAAGCCCAATTTAGAACTTTTAAAGGAAGACAAAAGCCCCAAGCCAAGATTCCTCCTAAACTCCTACCTGTGGCATCAGCTGTGCAGAGCAAAGCCATCGTGAGTTACGGTGGGGTTAGTTTTGCCTAACCTTTGATGTCTAAATGTCCAAACAGAATTTGTCAACAGGTCTTCATAGCACAGATGGCAGGCTTGGCAAAATGAACTTCTCTTTGGAAGTGCTGTGAGAGCTATGCAAGTGCCACGAGCTCATTGCTATGAGAGAGGAGCCTTATTGACATGAATCAGGTAGCTTCAACACTTAATTCATGTTAGAAGCCTCTCTTCACATGTCAAGTTCAGAGATGAATCTTACCCCTTGAGATGTAACCATGCTGCTGTTGCAAGGAATGGCAGCTGAAGATGGTCTGTAAAATTTAGAGCAAGTCCACACTTAAGAGTTTTTAATGATAGACTAATACTCTTCAGAGGCAGGAAGTTATTTCTGACAGCACTTAGCCTGGCAAGAGTCCTAATGTAAGCAAGCATTACCTGGCACAAAGACTGAGGGTGAAGGTTTGGGTTTTTTCTGTTTTACTTTGGAGATGGATGTAGGTTTGGGCATCCCTTCCAAGTAAATGTCTGTCAATAGGAGAAAGTAACACCTTCACTGATGTGATGGGAAACCCAGCAGCATGTGAATCACGTCCTGGAGGCAGTGTTGCTGTGGGTTAGGGAAGTGGCCGCACCTGGCAGTGGGGTAGGCTCCCCGTTGCCTAGGATTTCCTTGGCCTCATGCCCTGTTCATACTGTGCAGATTGTGGCCTCTTCCCTACTCCATCAAGCTGCCACCTAGATGCTTCTGGGCAGTGGTTCCTAAATGAAGGCAGCCTGTTGTATCTGACATGCGGTTCATGGCAGAGAGCAGTGGTCACTCTGTTCTGCATGCTGGAAGCAGGAGGGGAGTGCCAACACTCATCAGACAAGTGCCATACTTAATGCAGGAGTTTTCACAACCTGCTGCAAAAGCAGTCTTCACCTGATCCATCCTAAATTATATTAAAAATATGATCACAAACACAAAGAAACACACAAAATTGTTGTAGCCTGCAGCTACAACAGAGGTGGAGAAGCTCTCTGAAGAGGGTGGGCTACTGCTAGGTCTTCCTTTCAGTCTGATATCCCCGTGTCTGCATGATGGTACTTCACAGAGGTGCTGCAAAATGAAATGCAGTGTTTAAAAGATGCACATTGTGACCTGGCACATGTGAGGCCTGGTTGTTCCACGAAGAACAAAACCCCTTTGATATTGGAAGTTGGTCCTTAAGAACGATGATGATTGTTTCTTTATAGTCCAGTTCTAGAGAAACGTAGAAAGTGCAACCTTTCCCTGTTCTCCTTAGTCCTGGCACATCAAAGCAGCAGCCACGGGGAGACATCTGTCAGTAGTTAATGTGATGGTTATGGAGGTAGAACCTCCTCTTCTGTTTGGGCCAGTGTGGTCAGCCCTTTGATGGATGCGTTCAGCCTTCATCCAGTTTGATCACCCCGTGCAGTCCCTTGTTCAGATCTGCGTGTGAACAAGAATGTCCTGACCTGAGATCCTTTTTAATACAGCGGGGATCCGTGGTGTAAACCATCAAAGGAAACCTTTGATCTTTTCACTATCTCTTAGTCATCTGCTACACAATGCAAATAAGAATGAAAACAAAGCTAAGGAGCAGAGCAGCTTCACGAAAGAATCGGGCTTGTGGCTGGCAACGAAGCTAATCACCGAGCGTTTATCCAGTCTTCAGGCTCAAAGGGAAACAGGGGGGAGGGAAGGGAGAAAAGACTGGCCGGGAGAGGGGGGCGGGCG
>VWZE01004775.1:86630-121531 GCA_013396675.1 Eubucco bourcierii | reverse complement strand
CCATTCACCACCCAGCCTGGATTTGTGCTTGGCATTGTGCCTACCCAGGTGCAGGACCTTATACTTGACCTTGTTGAATGTCATGAGATTGTCCTGGGCCCACCTCTCCAGCCTGTCCAGGTCCCTCTGGATGGCATCCCTGCCCTCTAGCAAGTACAGACAGCTACATGTCAGAGCCCCAGTGCTGGTTTCATGTGTTGAGGTGAGTAATCCAAAATCACAACATCACAGAATGTTTTGGGATGGAAGTGACCTGGAAAGGTCAGCCAGTCTAATCCCCTGCAGTCAGCAGAGACATCCTTCACTAGAGCAGGTTGCTCAGAGCCTTGTCGAGCCTCACCTTGAATATCTGCATGGATGGGGCCTCAACTACCCTCCTGAGCAACCTCTTGCAGTGTTCCAGCATCCTCATGGTACAGAACTTGTTCCTCGGTCTGCTCTTCTCTCTTTTCAAACCATTGCCCTCCCTCCTGTCACTGCAGGCCTTTGCAAACAGTCCCTCTGCAGCCTGCTTGGAGCCCCCTTCAGGTACTGGCAGGCTGCTTTTAGTTCTGCCTGGAGACTTCTCTTCTCCAGACTGAGCAACCCCAGCTCCCTCAGCCTGTCCTCATAGCAGAGGTGCTCCAGCCCTCTGATCATGCTAAACTGAAGTTAATACTTCTTTTGGTTTGAATATATAAAACTTTCACTATGAAAAACAGCTTTGTGGTCATTTTCTCCTGAAAATATGAAATAAATACATAACTAAAGAATCGATCCAAACTGACAAACTGTTTTTTAATTTTTCAGAATAACTTTAAAATATCAATTTCCCATCAGGAAAGTAGTTTACTTATGCTCATTGTTCTGCTCTGGAACAGGCAGCTAGCCCATGCCATTGATTTGAGGTTCTGAAGCAGAAGCAGCAGCAGCAGCAGCAGCAGCAGCATAAGAATGGACAATCGCACACTGTGCAATCAACATTCATCTCTGTGAACATAAAGAGACTGAGAAATTGGCTGCAAATGAGGCTGTAACATAAATGAAAATAAAAATTACAGCTTCTAATGCCTCATCTCCCACTGAGTAGCTTTGTGAGGTGCCTGCAAAGGTTGGCTCAGCTGTACAAATAGTAGGAGGCATCATCAGAATGAAAAAACATAACAGAAAGAATATTGAGCCTGACACTTGAGACCAGCTGAAGGTTTATTTTTAGCTCTTTAGCTGTTAAAGTTTTGTTTCAGGAGTCACTTTCTTTGAACACGCTTGGCACATCTTGTGCAAGTGGTGGCTGTGTGCACTGACTGAAGTAGGTAGTCAGGATCTATTTTTAGTAGCCATGTACTCAAAGGCAAGAATGTGTAGGGCTGTTTTAGCTCTGGCAGATTCAAAACCTCTTCTTTTATCCCAAAACATAGGAAGTAAGATTCAATTTGCAGCAATTATTTTGCTGTGTTTTATTGCCAAAGGGTGCAATTTCTCTAAGGTAAAAGAGAAAAAATGTGCAATCAAGAATGTGAAGGTTTTCCAGAGATGGCCAATGCTGTGCTCAGGTGGCAAAGCAAGCAAATGGCATCCTGGCTTTATCAGCAATGGTGTGACCAGCAGGAGTGGGGCAGAGATTGTCCCCCTGCACTTGGCATTGGTGAGGCCACACCTAAAGTACTGGGTGCAGTTTTGGGCACCTCCATACAAGAAGGATGTTGAGGGGCTGGAGTGGGTACAAAGAGCAGCAGCTAAGCTGGGGAAGGGCCTGGAGAATGAGTCTGATGAGAAGAGGCTGAGGGAGCTGGGACTGTTTAGTGTGAGGAAGAGGAGGCTGAGCAGAGACCTTATGGCCCTCTACAACTACTTGAAAGGACAATAGAGAGAGGCTGGTGCTGGTCTCTTCTGACAGGGAATTGGTGACAGAACAAGAGGGAACAGCCTCAAGCTGCACCAGGGGAGGTTTAGGCTGGACATTAGGACAAATGTTATCACTACAAGAGTGGTCAGGCATTGGAAGAGGCTGCCCAGGGGGTGGTGGAGTCACCATCCCTGGAGGGGTTCAAAGGTCATTTAGATGTGGTGCTTAGCACTATCGTCTAGTGGTGACCTTGGCAGAGTAGAGTTTGTGGTTCGACCTGATGACCTCAAAGGTCTTCGCCAACCTGAATGACTCCAGGATTCTGCGACACAGTCTAAACAGGCCTGTGATCTGTGTTGTGCCTTTCTAAAACCCCAAGGGCTCTTTGTTGTTGAAATCGCTCTTGATTTTCCCCAGGAAGCCATTGGCAACTCCCCTTGCTTTAGGGAAGCATTTTCAGCAATGCTTCACATCGCAGTGGTGGGCTGGGCACTCACAGGTTCCTTCAGAGGTACTGAAACTAGTGCTGGATGCTTCACCTCACTCTAGGCTGGTGCAGATTCTATACTTAGCACAGCAATTCAGCAATCCTTCTGCTCTCTAGATGTACTGGCATGGGGGAGTCAGAGAGGTACTAGAGTGCAGTGGTGGTAGCAGGCACTCCTGCTTGCCTAGGATAAATACTGGCTCTTCTCCAAGGCTTAGAGGATTTGCACTTAGCCTCCAGGAAAAGACTTGCTCACAACCATTCTCGTGGTTAATAGAAAGAAGCTTTTCAATCTGTTAACAAACGTAGAATCATAGAATGCTTTGGGGAAAAAAAGAAAGGCTGAGAGCCCTGGGGCTGTTTAGTCTGGAGAGGAGAAGGCTGAGAAGGGATCTGATCAATGTCTATCAATATCTGAGGGACGAGTTGCCAAGATTAAGGTGCCAGGCTCCTTGTGCGGGTGCCCAGTGATAGGATAAGAACAACTGATTTCAGGTTCTGAAGCAGCAGCAGAAAAATGGACAATCCCACAATGTCCATTTGACATTCATGGGCTGTATGTAGTCACTGAGACAATTCATCCATCCCATGCCTGCTTTCGGTCTTCATAATGGGACCAAAGAGCCCTGAACTTTCCACATACTCAGTGAGACATTGCAGGGTTTTAGGGAATGCTGAGAGCCCTCCAGCCTACTTCATGTGTGTGTCCAAGCATCCCTAGAACAAAGACCAGCCAGAGAAAATAGTTCTGGATGTGTTGACCTGTTTTGACTGTCCTCTTTCCTCAGGAGTAGGGCTAGACTGGATCTTAGGAAGAAGTTCTTCAGTATGAGCATGGTGAGACCCTAGAATAGGCTGCCCAGGGAGACTGTGGATAATATTGCCACAGCCTGGAGAAGAAAATGCTCCAGGGGTACATTAGAGCTGCCTGCCAGTCCCTGAAGGGATTCTCCAGGAAGGCTGCAGAGGGACTCTTCCTGAGGTCATCTAGAGACAGGACAAAGCGGAGTGATTTGAAGCTAAGAGAAAGCAGGGTTAGACTGGAGCTTAGGAAGAAGTTTTTCAGTGTGAGGGTGATGAGACTCTGGAATAGGTTGCCCAGGGAGGCTGTGGCTGCCTCCTGCCTGGCGGTGTTGAAGGCCAGGTTGGATGAGGCCTTGAACCGCAGAGTCTGTTTGAGAGGTGTCCCTGCCCATGGTGGGGGGGTTTGGAGGAGATGATCTCTGAGGTCCCTTCCAGCCTGAGCCATTCTAGGATTCTGTGAATGACTTTGTCAGGGACATGGACAGAGGAATCAGTGCACCCTCAGCAAGTTTGCAGATGACACCAAGCTGTGTGGCACAGTCGACTTGCTAGAGGGCAGGGATCCATCCAGAGCGACCTGGACAGGCTGCAGAGGTGGGCCCAGGCCAACCTCATGAGATTCAACAAGGCCAAGTGTAAGGTCCTGCACCTGGGTAGGCACAATCCCAAGCACAAATACAGGCTGGGTGGTGAATGGCTGGAGAGCAGCCCTGAGGAAAAGGACCTTGGAGTCTGGGTTGATGAAAAGCTCAACATGAGCCTGCAGTGTGCACATGCAGCCCAGACAGCAACCGAGTCCTGGGCTGCATCAAGAGCAGCGTGGCCAGCAGGGCAAGGGAGGGGATTCTGCCCCTTTACTCTGCTCTCGTCAGACCCCACCTGGAGTACTGTGTGCAGTTCTGGAACCCTCAGCACAGGAAGGACATGGAAGTGTTGGAGCGGGTCCAGAGGAGGGCCACAAAGATGATCAGAGGGCTGCAGCAGCTCTCCTATGAGGACAGGCTGAGAGAGTTGGGGCTCTTCAGCCTGGAGAAGAGGAGGCTTTGAGGGGACCTGATCGTAGCCTTCCAGTATCTGAAGGGGGCTTACAGGAAGGCTGGGGAAGGATTATTTACAAGGTCCTGCAACGACAGGACAAGGGGCAATGGGTTTAAACTGGCAGAGGGGAGATTTAGACTGGATGTTAGGAGGAAGTTCTTTCCAGTGAGGGTGGTGAGGCACTGGCACAGGTTGCCCAGGGAGGTCATGGATGCTCCCTCCCTGGAGGTGTTCAAGGCCAGGTTGGATGAGGCCTTGAGTGAGCTGTACTAGTGGGAGGTGTCCCTGCCTATGGCAGGGGGTTGGAACTAGATGATCTTTGAGGTCACTTCCAACCCTACCATTCTATGATTCTATTCTATGACTTGTTCCTGTGAATCACAGAGGTAACACAGAAACCAAGCGGAGCAGCACTGCGACTGTGGTCGAGTGTGTCCTCAGCAGATGTTTCATTCTTTAGGCACAGAGGTTGTTTCATCCACATATTGCACAGCCCTAAGAAATGCCCTCTGCTACTGAAAGACTTTTGATGGCATCTGAGTGCAAGCAGGTAGCTGGGTTCTGTCCAGCCTTCCTTCCCCCAGCCCCAGTTGCCCCATCTCTGAACCTGGGTCGTCTGCATGCGGCAGATGTGTCACTCGCACCATGGGTGTGCAGCCCTGGCACACTGTGGCTGCCCACAGGTGCTCAGTTTTACATCCTCTTGCCAGCCAGCTGCAGCCAGAGCTGCCTTGTCCTAGAGTGGGGCTGGCAGGTGTCAGGAGAGGAGCAGGACAGTCACTCTGCCATTAGTCCTGCTACCGGGGGAGCCCAGCCCCTGACTGTGCAACAGTGTCACAACAAGAGAGGTTCTGTGCCCCATGGCACTTCTGAGCCCATCCCAGAGCCTGGGTGATGATTTTTAGGCAGAGGTGCCATTGTGGTGCTGAGTTTCCCCGTAGAACACCTGCTGAAGTTCCCCCAGGGCTCAGCGGTGTATGCAAACATGAATCTCATTGACCAAGGGCTGAACTCCAGCAAAAATCACTTTATGGCCTTCCTTGTGACCATTGCAATGAATCTAAATCTCTTCTGGCTTTTTGGGTTTGTTGGGAGGGATTTTGGGCTCAGGCTAACAGGTCCCAAACAGCAAAACCAATACTGTTCTCTCCTCTTAAACCCAGCTCTCAGGTCAGACAGTGCGGAAAAACCTGGCTAAGGGAAGTCATGAAGAGGGTGAGCACCAGTCTTAACAGGCCTGTGTTTGGGAAGAGCTTGTTGTGGCAATAGGTACCGAAAACATGCATTGGAGAGAGCTCCTGAAGTTGGAATCACAGAATTGGCAGTGTTGGAAAGGACTTCAGGGATCATCTAGTTCCAACCCCACTGCCAATCTCACACTACATCAGGTTTCTCAGAGCCACATCCAGCCTGGCCTTAAAAACTTCCAGGGATGGGGCTTCTACCACCTCCCTGGGCAACCTGTTCCAACGTCTCACCACCTTCATGGTGAAGAACTTCTTCCTAATGTCTAATCTGAATCTTCCCCTCCTCTAGCTTGGATCCAGTCCTATCACTACCTGACACCCTAAAAAGTCCCTCACCAGCTTTCTTGTAGCCCCCTTGAGATACTGGAAGGCCACAGCAAGGTCTCCTCAGAGCCTTCTCTTCTCCAGGCTGAAAAGCCCAAACTCTCTCAGTGTGTCTCCATAGGAGAGTAGTTCCTCTGTAGATCAGCCTTCTGATCATTCTTGTGGCCCTTCTCTAGACACACCCCAGCACATCCAGATCTTTCCTGTAATAGGGGCTCCAGAATGGATGCAGTACTTCAGGTAGGCTCTGGCAGAGGGGGAGAAACACCTCTGTGGGCCTGCTGGCCATGTTTCTCTTGATGCAGCCCAGGATCTGGTTGGCTTCTCATCCACCAGCACCCCCAAGTCCCTTTCCTCAGGGCTGCTCTCAAGCCAGTCACTGCCCAGCCTGTATCAGTGCTTGGGATTGCCCCAACCCAGATGCAGGACCCTGCACTTGGTCTTGTTGAACCTCATGAGGCTGGCATGGACACACCTCTCCAGCCTGTCAAGGTCCCTCTGGATGGATCCCTTCCCTCCAGCCTGTCAGCCACACCACACAGCTTGGTATCATTGGTGAACTTGCTGAGGGTGCCTCAATGCCACTGTTGCTGGCATTGATGAAGATGTTAAACAAGGTTGGTAGAGTACTGATCCTTGAGGGACTCTGCTTGTCACTGCCTCCACTTGGACATGGACCCATTGACAGCCACTCCTTGGGTGTGGCCATCAAACCAGTTCTTTACCCACCAAGTGGTCCACCCATCAAACCTATATTGTACCAGCTTGGAAACCAGGATGTGGTGTGGTATAGTGTCAAAGGCTTTCCCCAGGTACAAGTAAATTATGCCAGTTGCTTGTCTCTCATCTGTTGATGTAGTGACCTTGTCATAGAAGGCTACCAGATTTGTCAGGCATGATTTGCCCTTGGTGAAGCTATGTTGATTGTACCCAGTCACCTCTTTGTTATTCTTCTGCCTCAGCAGTGCCTCCAGGAGGATCTGCTCCATGATCTTCCAGACACAGAGGTGAGGCTGAGTGGCCTATATAGTTCCCTGGATCATCGTTCTTTCCCTTTTTGACAGTGGGGGCTTATGTTTCCCCTTTTCCAACCAGTGGGGACTTGACTGGAATGCAAACTTCAGACAGGGAAAAACAATTTCCAAGCCATTATTTCCAGCACACCTGAATTTCCACCTTTCTTCACTATGGCTCTATGATCCACTATGATTCTGTGATCCCTAATGCTTACCACGTGCCTCATTTAAGCAAGGAAGGATGCTTTAAATAGTTTTGGGGGTTTTTTCCTTCTTTAAGAGACCAAATCCTAAGGAAAACAAACTTTGTAAACTAGTTTTCCAAAGCACTGCTCACCTATTGCTTTACCTCTCCAATTAAAACCAGAGATAACTTTGCCAGCCTTTTCTCACGTCACAATTAGAGCATTTATGAAATTAGATAACACTGTTAGCACTAAATGGTTGTGTGAATGGTTTTGATAAAGGCAACAAACTTCCCAGAGTTTTTCCAAGGGTGTTTTGTCTCCATACAACACTGCCCATGTGTCAGCTGTGTTTTTCACTTGCAGCCTAGATCCTGACCTGCTGCATCCATTAGTAAACAGGCAGGCACACACTTGTAACGCCACCAGGATGAGTCAATGCACAACCAACCCTGGGGCATACACCTCCCATTTCCAAAACCAACAGTGCTTGCTTATTGTTATTGTGCACAGAAAGATGATTCCTTAGCATTTGGGGCCTTTTATTTCCACTCACCTTTTTCTCTGAATTCTTTTTGGGCTTAAAATATCAGAGAATCCTAGAGTGGCTTGTGTTGGAAGGGACCTCAGAGATCATCTCCTCCAACATCCCCACCATGGGCAGGGACATCTCTCAACTAGACTCGGCTGCTCAAGGCCTCATCCAACCTGGCCTACAACACTCCCAGGCAGGAGGCAGCCAAACCCTCCCTGGGCAGCCTATTGCAGAGTCTCACCACCCTCACACTGAAGAACTTCTTCCTACGATCCAGTCTAACCCTGCTCTCCCTCAGCTTCAAAACATTCTCCCTTGACCTGTTTCTAGACACCCTCAGGAAAAGTCCCTCTGCAGCCTTTGTGTAGGATCCCTTCAGGTACTGGCAGACAGCTCTAACATCCTGGAGTCTTTTCTCCAGGCTGAACAACCCCAGCTCCCTCAGTCTATCCTCACAGCAGAGGTGCTCCAGCCCTTGGATCATCTTTGTGGCCCCCTCTGCACTCTCTTCAACATCTCTGTGCCCTTCTTATGCTGGGGACACCAGAACTGGAGGCAGGACTGAAGGTGAGATCTCAGCAGAGCAGTCAAGGGGCAGAATCCCCTCTCTTGCCCTGCTGGCCACACTGGTCTGGATGCAGCCCAGCACAGGGATGCCTTATGGGCCTCATGAGGGCACTGCTGGCCCATGGGGAGCTTCTCAGCAACCAACATCCCCAAGTCTCTTTCTCCAGAGCAAAGTCAAGTCAGATAACACTTACGCATTTTCATGCCACAGCTACACTGCATCCTTTCCCTCCTAGCAGTTTGCAACTGCAGCCAGAGCTCAGTATCACTCTTCTTTCCTCTCTCCTTTGACAGACACCTGGCACTCTTGAGGGATGTAGTAATCCTGCAGCAAAGTTTTTTCTTGGGGACTACAGGTTTTGAGAGCAAAGTGGAGAATGTCCCCATGGAAATTGTTGGTGGACCTCAGTTACTTTGGAGAGTCTCCTCCTAATTGTAGTCTGACTCAGAAAGTATAAAGGATGTGCTCAGGTTTTAGAAACAAGGCCTTAGGCATTTTTTACAGCCCTATTAGCTTCCAGCTTGCTGTATCATCAGCTACAGTGTGGAAAATATGCTGACTTCCAATGCTGTAAATTAAACCCTAGAAAAGCCTTGTGTTTACTGACAAAGTAGGGCTGCCTGCCAAAAGGGAGAATGCTGATGGTCTTAAAGTACATCTCTATGTCATGAAAAGGGAAGATGAGAATGGAACACAAACACTTTTTGCTTTGTCATGTCATGTCAAGCTCTGGGAGATCTTTGGACCATTTACAGGTGCAAGAATGGAGGCTGGCAATTTAAACTGCAGGTGGTTTTCCTGCTTGGAGACAAGTTGGGTTTTCTATGACTGCTGTATGAAGATCCTACTCGGTTGAAGCCCTAGCAACAAATGGTGCAAAGCAGGACATGCTGCTCTCAAGATGCCAGAAAGCCTAGCAAAGCTGGGTAGGCTCAGGTAAGAGCACCCTGCACGTGAAAAGCAGGGTGGGGTTTTGCCTGAGTGCTGCTCTCCCAGAAACAAACCAGCTTCATATGGTGCAGGGAAGGTTTGCCGGGCTTTCTTCACCAAGCAGGAGGAGGCATTTCTGCAGCTGATAGGGAGAATTCCTTCCATACACCAGCATTCCCTGCTGGCTGCAAAGAAAACAGCAGCTGCAACGGGCAGCCAAAGGAGCTGCCAGGAAACAGGCAGCTGGAAATCCCATCTGCAAGGCAGGTATCAGCAATGGCTGAATGCAAAAATTACTTCATTGAATGTAAGGGAAGTTACACAATTAGTCTCTTGCTATCCTGATTTGTTTATCCATCCCAAGACTCAAGATGTGCTCAAGGCCCAGTAGCAGATCTGGAAGCAGGACTTGTGTGTCCAAAGCTCCTCCTGAGTGGTTTAAGCTGGGATTTGTCCCACTTGTTGAACTCACAGGTAGGTTTTGGCCTTGCTCCTTCCTCAGCAGTTTTCTAGATTTTCAGCTACAGGTATGGATTGGAACACGTTCCTTTCTAGAGCTCCTGGTTTCCTTCCTGTGTCAGCGTTAAATCGGGTGTAGCTGAATGGCCTTTTAGCTGGTACTGCAGAAGCAGAGTGTGAACTCCTGGGTCTGTCCTTGCTTTTGAGCAAGCTGGGCAAATGCATCCAATCCCTCTACAGCTACCTGAAGGGACGATAGAGAGAGGCTGGTGCTGGTCTCTTCTGACAGGGAGTTAGTGACAGAACAAGAGGGAACAGCCTCAAGCTGCACCAGAGGAGGTTTAGGCTGGACATTAGGACAAATGTTGTCACTGCAAGAGTGGTCAGGCATTGGAAGAGGCTGCCCAGGGAGGTGGTGGAATCACCACACCCAAAGTGTTCAAAGGTGGTTCAGATGTGGTGCTTAGCATTGTGGTTCAGTGGTGACCTTGCTACAGTAGGGTTCATGGTTGGACCTGATGGTCTCAAGGAGTTTTTCCAACCTGAGTAACTCTGTTGTTGATTCTATAAGCCAGAATATATTCTCTTACGCTCATTTACTATGACAGACCTAAGCTAGGATTTAGCATGTAGAGAAACATGCAGTAAGCAGAGACTTTAGGGTTTCATGCATGACCCCAAGCCACCCAAGCTGATCGCCTGCCTGGTGCCATTCATTTTAACCCTTGAACACCTTATCTGAGTCAGACTTGCAGCATGCATTCTGTCCTGCACAGTGCACCCATGTGCATTAACACTTGGCCTTCACACTGAAGAGAGTGTCCTTTCCTTTTGAAATGGCACTAGCTGAGGTCCTCTGCAAAGCACACAGCACATCTGACCTCATTAACGTTTATAAGTATGTTAAGGGTGAGTGCCAAGAGGATGGAGCCAGGCTCTGCTCGGTGATGCCCAAAGACAGGACAAGGGACAATGGGGGGAAGTTGAGGCATAGGAAGTTCCATAGAAACATGAGGAGGAATTTTATTACTGTGAGGGTGACAGAACACTGGAACAGGCTGCCCAGAGGGGTTGTGGAGTCTCTCTCTCTCAAGGTATTCAAGACCCCCCTGGATGTGTTCCTGTGTGACCTGGTGATTTAGTTGGGCCAATTAATGAGGCAGGAATTATTAAATATGTAGTTATTTTATTTCAGAANTGTCAAGCTCTGGGAGATCTTTGGACCATTTACAGGTGCAAGAATGGAGGCTGGCAATTTAAACTGCAGGTGGTTTTCCTGCTTGGAGACAAGTTGGGTTTTCTATGACTGCTGTATGAAGATCCTACTCGGTTGAAGCCCTAGCAACAAATGGTGCAAAGCAGGACATGCTGCTCTCAAGATGCCAGAAAGCCTAGCAAAGCTGGGTAGGCTCAGGTAAGAGCACCCTGCACGTGAAAAGCAGGGTGGGGTTTTGCCTGAGTGCTGCTCTCCCAGAAACAAACCAGCTTCATATGGTGCAGGGAAGGTTTGCCGGGCTTTCTTCACCAAGCAGGAGGAGGCATTTCTGCAGCTGATAGGGAGAATTCCTTCCATACACCAGCATTCCCTGCTGGCTGCAAAGAAAACAGCAGCTGCAACGGGCAGCCAAAGGAGCTGCCAGGAAACAGGCAGCTGGAAATCCCATCTGCAAGGCAGGTATCAGCAATGGCTGAATGCAAAAATTACTTCATTGAATGTAAGGGAAGTTACACAATTAGTCTCTTGCTATCCTGATTTGTTTATCCATCCCAAGACTCAAGATGTGCTCAAGGCCCAGTAGCAGATCTGGAAGCAGGACTTGTGTGTCCAAAGCTCCTCCTGAGTGGTTTAAGCTGGGATTTGTCCCACTTGTTGAACTCACAGGTAGGTTTTGGCCTTGCTCCTTCCTCAGCAGTTTTCTAGATTTTCAGCTACAGGTATGGATTGGAACACGTTCCTTTCTAGAGCTCCTGGTTTCCTTCCTGTGTCAGCGTTAAATCGGGTGTAGCTGAATGGCCTTTTAGCTGGTACTGCAGAAGCAGAGTGTGAACTCCTGGGTCTGTCCTTGCTTTTGAGCAAGCTGGGCAAATGCATCCAATCCCTCTACAGCTACCTGAAGGGACGATAGAGAGAGGCTGGTGCTGGTCTCTTCTGACAGGGAGTTAGTGACAGAACAAGAGGGAACAGCCTCAAGCTGCACCAGAGGAGGTTTAGGCTGGACATTAGGACAAATGTTGTCACTGCAAGAGTGGTCAGGCATTGGAAGAGGCTGCCCAGGGAGGTGGTGGAATCACCACACCCAAAGTGTTCAAAGGTGGTTCAGATGTGGTGCTTAGCATTGTGGTTCAGTGGTGACCTTGCTACAGTAGGGTTCATGGTTGGACCTGATGGTCTCAAGGAGTTTTTCCAACCTGAGTAACTCTGTTGTTGATTCTATAAGCCAGAATATATTCTCTTACGCTCATTTACTATGACAGACCTAAGCTAGGATTTAGCATGTAGAGAAACATGCAGTAAGCAGAGACTTTAGGGTTTCATGCATGACCCCAAGCCACCCAAGCTGATCGCCTGCCTGGTGCCATTCATTTTAACCCTTGAACACCTTATCTGAGTCAGACTTGCAGCATGCATTCTGTCCTGCACAGTGCACCCATGTGCATTAACACTTGGCCTTCACACTGAAGAGAGTGTCCTTTCCTTTTGAAATGGCACTAGCTGAGGTCCTCTGCAAAGCACACAGCACATCTGACCTCATTAACGTTTATAAGTATGTTAAGGGTGAGTGCCAAGAGGATGGAGCCAGGCTCTGCTCGGTGATGCCCAAAGACAGGACAAGGGACAATGGGGGGAAGTTGAGGCATAGGAAGTTCCATAGAAACATGAGGAGGAATTTTATTACTGTGAGGGTGACAGAACACTGGAACAGGCTGCCCAGAGGGGTTGTGGAGTCTCTCTCTCTCAAGGTATTCAAGACCCCCCTGGATGTGTTCCTGTGTGACCTGGTGATTTAGTTGGGCCAATTAATGAGGCAGGAATTATTAAATATGTAGTTATTTTATTTCAGAAAATCCCTGCCCACAAACTAAATACAGACTAGTTAAATTTGGGTTCTAATTTGCTTGGGAAAATCTTCACAAGGATGCTTATAGGCAATTCATTAATTTAGAAGAATCAGAAAATTGGAAATGTTTAGCCACAAAATGGCTTTGCCCCACTTATAAATAGGCAGGCTGGAGCCTGAGAGAAGTCTGTTCTACTCACAGTGGTGGAGTAGAATTCAGAGATAGTCCCTGGCTCCTTCGCAGCAGTGTTGGAACTGCTCGGTGTCTCGATAGCCATCAAGAGGCTTCTAGATCTTCCCAGGCTCTAACAGGGTGCTGAGAAAGAGGCAGACAACCTCTGACCCGATCCTGGGTCCTCTTGGCATGGAAGTTTCCAGAGGTGCAGGCAGGATTTCTTCCAGATGTGCAGACAGTGCAATGTCAGTGGCGCTTCTCACCACATCGTGAGGCACTTGCTGCCTTCTGGTAAACTTGAGGCACTTAACNCTCACAGTGGTGGAGTAGAATTCAGAGATAGTCCCTGGCTCCTTCGCAGCAGTGTTGGAACTGCTCGGTGTCTCGATAGCCATCAAGAGGCTTCTAGATCTTCCCAGGCTCTAACAGGGTGCTGAGAAAGAGGCAGACAACCTCTGACCCGATCCTGGGTCCTCTTGGCATGGAAGTTTCCAGAGGTGCAGGCAGGATTTCTTCCAGATGTGCAGACAGTGCAATGTCAGTGGCGCTTCTCACCACATCGTGAGGCACTTGCTGCCTTCTGGTAAACTTGAGGCACTTAACTTTCCAGGTGTTCAAGCCCAAAAGATCAGGGCTAAGCTGGTCTGAAGCACGAGGCAGAGCAGAACACATTGTCCAAGCTGAGAGCAGTGAGGCAAAGCACATTGGCAGAGCAGAGCAGAGCAGAACACCCTGAGGCAGAGGCAGCACAAGTGCTTGCAATTTAGTTCCATTTGTATTATTGGCCCAAGTGTAATGGCTCCTTTGGCCACAGGGATTCACCAATCAGAATGGCATTTGCAAAGCTGACCATGTTAGATGAAACCAGGACTTGCTTACCCTTATTTGGGCAAGACTCTAACAAGTACCTAAACACCTGTGGGTACCTGTTTATCACTTTGGGAGCCGACAAAACAGCCCAAGCCTTTGTTTTCCTCCCACTCTTGCTTCTCCCATCAGCAGAAGGGTGGCACAAGCCAGGAGATATTTTAGGCCTACTAGCCTTCCAGGACACCTGGTATAGGTGGCAGGACAATTGGACTGGATGAGGTTTCAAGGTCGCTTCTAGCCCCTGACATTCTGTGATTCTGTGACTCTCTGTGATCTAACACTTTATCTATTCACTGAACCCTTGGCAGGAGTCTTGCACCTTCATTCCACACTGACTGGGTGTTCTGTGAAACACATTAAAGCTCAAAACCTTCTGGAGAGTCTTTCTTCCATTTAATAACATTTTTTAATATCCATGTAAAAGAGCCTTGAAACATTCAGATGAATTATAAAAGAAAATAACAGGAACCCGGGTATTATGTTTGGGTTAACTCAGGCAGCTGCTCAGTACTGCAGAATTTTTACATCCCCAAAGAAGCCTTGTTAGGTTTGGAGGCACAGAAGCCTTTCTCAGCAGTTTTCTTTTTTATTTTACTGCCTATGGTGCCCTCCAAGTGCACAGGTCTGAAGGGTTTTTTTGGGTTTTGTTGATTTTTTAATTTTTATTTTTTTTTAAGTAAGCAGCAAAGTCCAAAAATGGTGCCAGTCCTTGTGTATGCTTCATAGGAGGCTTCCAAATGTTGTCATGGCAGTTGGGATGTAACAAAGGCTGAGACTGTTTTCAGTTTGCTCACTGTTGTGTGTTCATCCTTCTAGCTGTTGAGTAAATTTGCTCTGAAGACTCTGCTCCTTTATTGCTGTAGCTGTGGCATCATTGCATACCCAGGTCAGTGTGCTCACAGCAGCAAAGTTTCTCTTTGTTTGGAAGGTGCTAGAGATGTACACAGAATTTCGTGTGTGCTGCCTGCTGTTAGAGCAGAGGGGCAGAATCTCCTCTGTCCATCTTTGCCCAGGTGGCTTTGGATGCAGCCCAGGCCACCACTGGCTTTCTGGGCAGGTGCCTACTACTGGCTCAGGTTCAGCTTCTTACCCACCAGCACCTTGAAGTCATTTTTTGCAGGGCTGCTCTCAACTCATTCTGCAGGGCTGTCTTACTCACTCCTTGGGCCACCTGTTCCAGTATCTCATCATCCCCCAGCCTGTGTTGGTATCTAGGATTGCCCCAACCTAGATGCAGGACCTTGTCTTATTGAACCTCATGAGGTGGTTCTCAGCCCACATCTTCAGGCTGTCCAGGTCCATCTGGGTGGCACCCATCTTTTCCCTCAGTCTTATCAACCTCACCACTTAGCTTGGTATCATCTGCAGACTTGCTGAGGGTGCCTCAGTCTTGCTGTTGATATCATTGGTGAAGGTATTGAACTGCATTGGTCCCATGTCCACCACAGGACATTGAGCTGTTGATCATTACCCTTTGGATGCAATCATCCATCCATCAGTCTGGGCTATCTAGAGACCATAGCAACTTTGCCCTGGACAAAAGTGGAGAAAAAAAATATTTACTTGTCTGTTTCAGTTTACCAAAACTGATTTGCCACCAGAACTGTTAATGGATTTTCAGAATGGTTTGGGTTGCAAGGGACCTTCGAGATCATCTGGTTCTACCCCACCCCCTCCCCCCCGCCATGGGCAGGAGCACCTCACACTAGATCAGGTTGCTCAAGGCCTCATCCAACCTGGTCTTGAACAGCTCCAGGGAGGAGACATCCACAACCTTCCAGGGCAACCTGTGCCAGTGCCTCACCACTCTCACCATCAAGAATTTCTTCCTAATCTCCAGTCTAAATCTGCCCTCCCCATGCTTCAATCCATTGCCTCCTCACTTCATATCACTCCAAGTGCTTTTAGAAAGTCCCTCCCCAGATTTCTTGTAGCCCACTTCAAGTACTGGAAGGCTGCTCTAAGGTCTCACCAGAGCCTTCTGCAGGCTGAAAAGCCCCAATTCTCAGCCTGTCCCCATAGGGGAGGTTCTCCAGCCATCTTGGTGGTCCTGCTTTTACTCATGCCTGTGGAATCAAATGCTGTTGGAAAGATAGAGCACAGAGAGAGACCTACAAAGCTGGAAAAGCTGAAGCTTATTAAGTAGCTTAGCATTCAGAGCATCCCTTTGCTGCAGGGAAGGCACTGAGATGATCCTTGTGTGCTAAGGCTCATCACAGGCAGAACCTCCCTCCCTAGATAGCAGTTGTCAAGGAGAAGGGGGCGTTTGTGACAGTGGTGATGGTGACAGTGATGCACACATGGAGGTGGTTTAAGACAGCTGCATCAATTTCTCAGCTCTAGAACTTTCTGGATTGGTTGGTTTGTTTGCTTTATCCCAAGCTTAGGGAGTGATGAACCCCCATCTCTTCCTGCTTTCAAGTTCAGCTGCAGAACTATGATATTTTTGTTGCATACATACTCTTTCAGACTTAAAATAGGAAGCACCCCCTACTCCCAGGCCAGAGCTACCTAGTTTTATTTCTCAGGGACCCTCATACAGTAGCAGAGCAGTATGCCTTCCCTGTGCATGCCAACAGGCAAGTATCTGTGAGCCCTGTGCTGTGGTTAATCCATCAGGCAAAACAGCTGCAAGCAGCAGCCTCACCACCATTTGTTTGTGAGCCCTTCTCAGTGCCCAGCAGTGTTTGCCTTGCAGGGTTGAGCAGCAGGGATAAGGATTTGTGGCAACGAATTAGCTACTGAAACACCAAAACCAGCTCCTGGGGTTTGAGAACATGATCTCTTTCACCCTACAGGGGACATATCAGAAGACCAGAATATGCAGGCACTGAGTCATCTAATCCAGTACTGCATCACGGGGCAGTTGGTCTCCTGTTGACGTAGGTCACAGGGGTGGGTGACTGTTGAGTCTTGGGGTTTCTTTTGTGGCCTTGGTGTTGTTCATGGATTATTTGGGGGCAATATTGGTGGGTTTTGTCGATTCTGTGCCTTGGGCATTGGATCCTTCTCCAGAGACTTGGGGGGATTGCCATGTGTTGGGGTGTGGGGTACACTTGGTTATGGCATTTGTTGCTGGGGTGGAGGTTAGTGGGTTTGTTGTGGGGCTGTGACTGCTGATGGTAGGGGAATGTTTCCTGTCTGGTTAGATTTTAGTGGCATGGCTGCGTTTTATTAGGAGGGAAGGGTTGGGATGGTCTTGGTGGCTGGGTGGGGGTTATGGCTACGTCTGTCATATCAGAGTTAGTGCAGGGATTTGCGTGTGGGGCATGCATTTAGTGGGACATTTTAGTGGGAGTGGTGAGGCAGAGAATAGTTTAATCTAGAACACCAGCTGTGGGAGTTGGAGGTGGAGGCTGAAGTCCTCTTTTCCTGGGGTTGGTGCTACTCTAAGGAGTGCAGTCTTCGGTGTCTGATTTACAAGTTTTGTTAAACTATTAGAGTGGTTTTAGTAGTTGAGTAGCTTTTGTTTTCTAGAGTGCTGATGAGGGGAAAGAGGATTAGGAGGATGGTAAAGTAGGTGATGGAGAATAATTGGCCAGTGATGATGAGGGAGTGTTCTACTGATCGGCTGCCTACCCAGGTGAGGATAAAGAGGCTGGCGACTAAACTTCAGAAGAGGAGCTGAGAGGGGGGTCAGAAGGTCTCCTCATTAAATTGTTACAAAATGGCACTCAAGTTCCTGGGTTTATGATTGCACTGAAATTGAGAAAGAAAGCTCTGGGGAAGTGTCACAAAAGCAGAGTCATGGCAACACAGCTGAATGTGCCTTGGGCTATGTTATCTCCACTTGCCATTGCAGAAGGACAGGCAGAATGATGGTGTGGAAACACACTGGCTGCAAAGGCGTGCACTGGCCAAGCCTGGGAGCACATCTACCTGGGCCTTTCTGGGACTAAAAGGGTTGTAATGGTCCAATTACTGCTGGCTTGCAAGGTGTCCCTAAATTCTCTAATTTTTTAAATTATTCTTTATCCTTCCTTTCTTCCTTCCGAATTTCTTCCCTCCAAATTCCTTCTTCCTTTGTGGCTTCCTTCCTTCTGAATTGATTCCTTCCTTCTTTCTGATTTCCTTCTTCCTGGATTCCTTCCTTCCTTCCAAATTCTGAATTCATTCATTCATTCTTTCCTTTCCTTCAGTAAAGGAGATGCAGAGTTCCTGTAGTTTGTAATTCTGACTCTAAGCATCATATTTTGAGAGCCTTCCCTACCTTAAGTTAGTCCTTTCTTAAGGCAGAATGGAGGGCTTGAATTCCTTGGGTTCCTTCTTTGGGGTTTCACCCCAGTCAGCTTTGCCAAGGCACCCACCAGGGCTGTTGCATCTTTCCTTTTTTAAATCATGCTAAGTTGAGAGCAGGCAAATGAACAAATGCACTGCCTGGCACTGTCCCCTATCCTGTGAGGGAGCCACGTGCCATGGGTGTGTTGAAGTGAGAAGCACTCTGTTGGTTTTGGATCCTTGATGCTTAGATAGAGGCCTTTTGGGTTGTGTGGGCCGGAAGAGAAGGCAGTGACCTGAATAGCCAAGCATGAATCTCAGTTCAAACATTTGCACAGCTGAGACCAGGAATCTTTCCTGTGCATAGAGAAAACAGCTGAGGCTGCGAAATGCCTTAGAAAGCATCACTGCCTGCAAGAACAGCGTGAGGGGAGGCTGCTCTGCAGATTGCATTTGGAAGCAGCAGAGAGATCTTTCCATTCCCATCACTGTCTGGTGCTCAGTTTTTGCTTTTCTTCCTCCCTTTTGTTGAAGTTGACGTGGACCAGATCAGAGCAAAAATCATGATGAAAGATTCTGGATAAGACCCTGAGGTTTAAACTTCTCACGGCAGTAGAATTGCTCTGTAACAACCTGTCCCTCCTCTCATGCCAGAAGAGGCTGCCCAGAGAGGTTGTGGAGTCTCCTTCTGTGGAGACACCTGGATGTGTTCCTGTATGACCTACCCTGGGTGCTCCTGCTCTGGCAGGAGGGTTGGACTAGACGATCTCCGGAGGTCCCTTCCAACCCCTGACATTTTGTGTTTCTGTGGTTAAAAAAAGAAGAAGAAGAAGAAGAAAAATACCTCTTTGACAACAGTCATGGTGCTTCATCAACCACTGACAGTCTTTGAGATACACTTTAGCAAGAACAGCTGAACTTTAGTCTTTCCTAAGAACATACAAAAACATCTAGAAATAACCTGTCGACTGTGAGTTCTAAATGTGCACCAGGCCTTATAGTCTATCTAATTAGTCATAGAATCATAGAATGGTTTGGGTTGAAAAATACCTCCAAGGCTACTCCAGTCTAACACCCTGCAGTCAGCAGGGACATCCTCCACTAGAGCAGGTTGCTCAGAGCCTTGTCCAACCTCACCTTGAATGTCTTCAGGGATGGGGCCTCAATTAACTCCCTGGGCAACCTGTTGCAGTGTTCCACCACCCTCATGGTGGAGAACTTGTTTCTCACATCCAGTCTCAGCCTGCTCTTTTCTTAATTCAAACCATTGTCCTCATCCTGTCACTGCAGGCCTTTGCAAACAGTCCCTCTGCAGCCTTCTTGGAGGTCCTTCAGGTGCTGGAAGAGACCTAAAAGGAAGGCTGCAGCATGACTGTTACATTGTTTAAGCCTGGACTGAATGGAACTAACAGGTCTTCTCAAAGATGTAGCAGGCACTGGCCAGAGGAGTGGGAGAAGCACAGCAGGAGTGGATGTGACCATTCACAGCCCCTGTTTGGCACACTTAGGTTTTTAAGCAGTGTGTGGACCTGGCGCATCGGGACATGGTTTAGGATTGACCCTACATTGGTTTGAAGGTTGGGCTGGATGGCCTTTGAGGTCTCTTTCAGATGCAGGTTTTCTGTGATTTCCCTTTACCTCGAGAGTTCCTATTAAGGGAAAAACAGTTGTGAGCAGTGAGTCAGTTCTGCTGCTGCTGTGGCTGTAGCATCAAAGGACCAGAAGAGCTGCAGGAAGTTCACATGCTGCTGTGACACAACCCAATGCAAAGGCTCTTCAGCTTGATATGATGACCCACTAAAAACACTCTGGTGCTGTAACAACCCTAGCAGATAGCTGGCAGACACAAAGCTAAAAATATTGATGCTCTTCCCCTCCACAGGATACCAACGACGTCACTGGGAGCCCACGTAAAGCTACTGGGAAGTCCATGGGAGTTGCTCACATCCTGCATGAGTCCATGTCTCCTTGACTGCTCCTTGTTGTTATTTACCAGCCCGTGACATTTGACTTGTCTCTCATTCTCTTTTAACTCCTGCTTTTCCACCAAGGAAAACATCTGAGAGTGATTTCAGCTTTAGTCACAAAAAGATTAGAAGTTTGGGACCTCGTCGAGATAAAGACCTGGGAGTGATGGTCTTGGTCATATCTCCCCAATGCCCCTCTACCTGAAGGTAGTGCTGCTGTGGAACATGGGGCCAAGCCTGGTTTTCACAGAATCACAGAATGTTAGGGGTTGGAAGGGACCTCCAGAGAGCATCCACTCCAATCCCTCTGCCAGAGCAGGACCACCCAGGGCAGGTCACACAGGAACACATCCAGGTGGGTTTGGAATGTCTCCACAGAAGGACACTCCACAACCTCTCTGGGCAGCCTGCTCCAGGGCTCCGGCACCTTCACAGGCAAGAAGTTTTCCCTTCTGTTCCAGTCGCACCTCCTCTGCTCCAGCTTACCCCCACTGCCCCTTGGCCTGTCACTGGACATCCCTGAACAGAGCTTGGCTCTGTCCTCTTGATACTGCCCTGCACATCTTTAGAAACATTAATACATTTATAAACATCTTTATGGATTTTTTTGGTTTGTGGATGTCTTCCTTTTTTTCTGAAGACATCTCAAGAGCAGACCTCAAAAGGAGTTTGGGGGTTCAGCTGGCATCGTTTGTCTTCTCTGTAAGAACTCCTTAACAGTGTTGTGGCTGCCTGCATACAGAATATTGCTTCTGTCTGTGCACAGCCTCTCGTCCTCTTCTTTGCTTTCTGCAGTCCTGGATGGCAAACTAGTTTCTGTTTTCAGGGCTGAAAACATGCTGGCTTACTTTCCAGGCAAGAAGCATTATACCAGGAGCTGGAAAATTAAATCACAGAATATATTATCCCCCGTATGGTATGCCAAAAAAACCCCACAGCAACTGTCCAAGAAACCGGACAGCAGCGTATGGAAGGTCCCATGTCCTGCTACCATTGCTCCTGATCAGACAGCAATAACTGCACCGTACTAAGGCAGCACTTCCCTCTGTTGGCTTCAGCAGAGTCACTTATGCCATCACCAAGACACAGCAGGCCACACTTAGGGCTTAGTGGAACGGTAAGAAGTGGTCCAGGTAATGATGCATAATCTTCATTAAGTGAAAAGGTGCCTTTGTGGCTCATTTGCATGGGTTGAGTGTCCTGCTGTTTCACACTTCTTTGATGCTCACCATTCCTAGGCAGGCTGCAGGGACACACAGTGGCATAGCCTGCAGCTTAGTGATGTTGTCCTTTCCATCAACATTGGCTCGACTTCTGCCCTCATGCAACTGCTACTGAAGCCAGTAAGATTATGTGGCTACCTCACATGAGCTGGGATCTCTTTGATTAGGCTGTCAAGTGAGCAGCAGTGCTCTTCAGATGACAGTGCTTTTGTTATACCTCATCAGTGTGTCTGCTGACTTCAGCTGCATGTTGCAAACACCATGTCAGTGGAATCTGCCTTGCACATTGCCAGGACTTTCTGTTTGGAATAAGGTTTGGAAGGTAATAAACCTTCTGCTCGGTGACTTCTATTGGTCTGAAATGATGAACAGAGAGTAGAAAGTTGGATAATGCTGACAAAATTCTGGGCAGCAGTGAAAGAAGCTTTGTTTCCAGTGCTCTTCTCTGTTTGTTTTCATGGAAAACTAAAACAAACGATTGCAAAAAAAGCATCTGAGAACCAGCCTGGCCATCTGGATGGGACCTACAGTGAAATAAATGCCCAAGTGTCAGGTCTGCTACTCCCCAACTCACAATCTGGCTGTGTCCTTCAGCAGAGCAGCCATATGCTCAGGTACAACACGCAATTAGAACTGGGCACAACGGAGGAAGCATGAGGTGCCATCACAGCCCCTGAGGATGGGTAAACTCACTGGCACATAGCTAGCATTAGGAAATGTGAGGGAAAGGACAGTGAAAGAGATTAATATGGCAGTGTAGCAAGAAAAGGACACCAGGCTCATCAGGCTGCTCAGCTTTTGCCTATTCTCCATTCTCCTGTGTTCAGCTAGTTGGTGCCAGCCCGCTGAGCTTTGCTCCTGCACAGCTCAGCAAAATTTTAGCCTGGAGAAGAGGGGACTCAGGGTGGACCTTACTGCTCTCTACAACTACCTGAAAGGAGGTTGTAGCCAGGTGGGAATTGGTCTCTTCTCCCAGGCAACCAGTGACAGAATGAGGGAACACAGTCTCAAGCTGCGCCAGGACAGGTTTAGGCTGGATGTTAGGAAGAAGTTCTTCACAGAAAGAGTGATTGGCATTGGAATGGGCTGCCTGGAAAGATGGTGGAGTCACAGTCCCTGGAACTGTTTAAAAAGAGACTGTGTATGGCACTTAGTGCTGTGGTTTACTAAATTGGAAGGTGTTGTGTGATTGGTTGGACTTGATGATCTTGCAGGTCTTTTCCAACCTGATTGAGTCTGTGACCCTGTGAAAACCTTCAGCAAAATTCAGACTGCATCCCTCCTCTGTCCTTCAGCCATTGGTATGTAAGGGCGACAGCCTGAAGCAGGCTGTCCAGAGAGCTTGTGGAGTCTCCTTCCATGGAGACATGCAAAACCCACCTGGATGTGTTCCTGTGTGACCTGCCCTAGGTGCTTCTGCTCTGGAAGGGGGGGTTGGAGTGGATGATCTCTGGAGGTCCCTTCAAACCCCTTACATTCTGTGATTCTGTGTATTCCAGGATCACACAAACAGATTTGAGAATGAGACAGCTTTCACCCTTACTCTGCTCCGCATGGAATCTCCAGGGAGACAAACCCTTATGTGCCAGGCCTGTTTGGTCAGGGATCTCTTCTATATAATTTTGAACCTTGATCAAGGAGGTCCAGCATCTCCAAGAAAATTTTCCCCCCCAAAAAAAAAAAAAAAAATTAAAAATTTGCAAGCTGAGAAACTTCCAAGTGCTTCTGCAGAAGATGTAGTAGGTAGGGAACTGTAAACCAAGCCTGAGGTCTCCTCCATCTTAGCCATCAGAGCACTGTCAGCATCCCTAGATTCATCAACAGCCAAAAAGCCCTTTCCAAAGGCATGGCTACAAATGACAGGTCTGATCCTCACCTGATTTAGGAGACGAGAGAAGGCTCAGCAAAGTACACCAAGGATGGGCAAAGGTGTATGTGGCTCCACCACACAAGCAGCATAGATGAAGAGCCTTCCATCTGAAAAAAAAAAAAAAAAAAAAGCTTGAGGGGAGATAGAAGAAAAGTCTCTACATTTGTAGATGAGAATAAAGAGACAGTGGTCAACCATCAGTCATTACACTCGAGGCCAGACTGGACAGGATCTTGTGCAACCTGGTCTAGTGGAAGTTGTCCCTGCCATGGAACTAAATGATCTTGAAGGTCCCTTCCAACTCAAACCATTCTTTGATTCTACAATTCTAAGTTTTACAACAGAAGCAATAAGGCACAAAAAATGGCATTACTGGGAGGGGTGGAGGAAACATCTGTGTTTCATTGGGCACCAGAGAGTCATTTTGTAGAGCTTCTTGCCATGGAACAGTGAGGAGAGCGGAATTTGATTGGAAGAGATGCTAGCCAAATACATGGTGGAAAGCTCACAGTGGATGGCTGACCATGTTGAATACCCAGCTCAGGAAGTCCTGCAGTGCTGGAGGCCAATCAAGGAGATGAATAATGTGGCGCATCCTCAATCTTACCCTCTCCCATAAACAACTGCTGCTAGCAGACAGAAACAGAAGCTGTGTTAGGTGGCTATTTGATCTTCTGCATTGCATTCCACCTCCTCCTCTCCTTGTGGCCCATTCTCCATCTTCAAGCCCTAGTAAAGGCCTGCCGTGTCTTGTGCTTTTGCCTAAAAGCAACATCAAGTGCCAGCAGGTAACAGGATCTGGGTGAATGAAGACACTGCTGGTCTTTCTTCACTCCTATCCAGTGTTCCTTGGGTCCTACTGTCTTCTCAAGACTTCAGGTCACCCCATATTTACATGGCTTACCTTGTCTACCTTTCAGTGCTGCAATGAGCTTTAGAGTGATCCTGCCCTAGAAGCAAGTGCCCCCTTCCCCCTCCCATCCCTCCTAAGACTTCTGTCTCTGCAGGTCCTTCTAAGGTTTACATGCTGACTTGAACACCTGGCTACTTCTCCACCCTCCTGAAATCTGGCCACTTTCTGAAGTGCTTGTTCTCCACAGAAGAGTTCCAGGCAAATGGCTCTAACCAACCAGCAATTGCTCCTTGCTTCTTCTTGAGCCTGGTACAACCTGAATGGAGGCACCCAAACCTACTCCTAGGCAGAGGCACAAGTGACAGTGACACTATGGGGTCTGCGCCAAGTCCCGCATAGGTCAGATGGAGCCTTCAAATTGACGTCAGTGGGATTGAAGGCTCAGCAACTGGCAACCTTGTGATCACTGCCATTATTTGCCCTAAACACAGTGCTTTTTTCCTGCTATCAATGCAGTGTGAGTGACAGACTGGTTCTTAAAGAGGGCCCCTCAGTGCTACTGTGTTGAAAACAATTCCTTGCAAAGCTGTTTGTTATTCCTGGTGTAAAAATAGATCCATGCGGCCAATGGGATTAACCACTCCATCATTTCTTGGCTGCCTGCTTTATTGTTGTTATTGTTTTTAAATAGCTTCCCTGCTCTGTTGTTACAGATGAACTGTGGTAAATATTTATCCTTACACTTGCCATAAACATCTTCCTTTCCTGGTGGGGCACAGCACAGCTCCAGATGTGCAGAACTGAAGCTTTGCAGAAACAAAGGGGGCCCTGAGTGCAGCCACGCCAAGGAAAGAGGGCAAAAGCATTGCTGCATCTTTAAGAAGGCTGCCTATACTTTGCTGAATGCAGCCCTCTCAGATCTTCACAGAATCACAGAAATATTCAGGATAGAGAAGACCCTTAGGATCACCAAGTCCAACTGATATCCCTGCTCTACAAGGTGCACCCTAAACCATCTCCCCAAGCACCACACCAAATGACCTTTAAACACTTCCAGGGTCGGTGACCCCACCACCTCCCTGGGCAGCCCATTCCAATGCCTGACCACTCTTGCTGGGAAAAAATGATTCCTAATGTCCAGTCTAAACTCACACAGTTGCAGCTTCAGACCATTCCCTCTTCAGCTATCACTGTTTACCTGTGAGAAGAGACCAGCAGCAGCCTCTCCGCAAGGTCCTTTCAGCTAGCTGTAGCGATGAGGTCTCCCCTCAGCCTCCTCTTTTTCAAACATCTCTTTTTCAAACATCTTCGGGATTTTTCACTTGGCCAAGACTGAAAAGAGTCAGGATGAAGAATTACAGACAGGAGAAGGACAAAATCTTGTCACTCAAAAAGCCTGAGTTCATTTCTCCAGAGCAGACCACAAAGATGGCCCAAGGGCTGAAGCACCTCTGCTATGAGGACAGGCTGAGGGAACTGGGGTTGTTCAGGCTGGACAAGACTCCAGGAGGACCTTAGAGCTGCCTGCCAGTACCTGAAGAGATCCTTCAGGAAGGCTGCAGAGGGTGTCTAGAGACAGGACAAGGGGGAATGGTTTGAAGCTGAGGGAGAGCAGCGTTAGATTGGATCTCTGGAAAAAGTTCTTCGGCATGAGGCTGTTGAGACTCTGGAATAGGCTGCCCAGGGAGGCTGTGAATGCCCCACCGTGAACCTGCTGAAGGCCAGGTTGGATGAGGTCAGGCCAGGTTTGATTCTGTGAAGCTATTAGGGGATAAGAAGAGATACACAGATAATATTCACCTGGTGTTCAGGTGCTGCTTGTCAGTTCTTCAGATGTTTTCTGCTTATCCCTCAGCTGGGGGGGTTGGAACTGATCTGACCATATAAATAGTTGTGGTTTATGATATACAGTAAAAATAGGATAGAGTCCAAAGCATGTGGAGTTCTTAGAATCATTCCAACCATGAACCCTACTGTACCAAGGTCACCACTAGACCACAGTGCTAAGCACCACATCTGAACAACCCTTAAACACCTCCAGGGATGGTGATTCCACCACCTCCCTGGGCAGCCTCTTCCAATGCCTGACCACTCTTGCAGTGATAACATTCGTTCTAATATCCAGCCTAAACCTCCCCTGGTGCAGTTTGAGGCTGTTCCCTCTTGTTCTGTCACCAATTCCCTGTCAGAAGAGACCAGCATCAGCCTCTTTCTCTTCTCTTCAGGCCCATAAGGTCTCTGCTCAGCCTCCTCTTCCTCACAGTAAACAGTCTCAGTTCCCTCAGCCACTCTTCATCAGACTCATTCTCCAGGCCCTTCCCTACCTTAGCTGTTTCTCTTTGTACCCACTCCAGCCCCTCCATGTCTTTCTTGTATGGAGATGCCCAAAACTGAACCCAGCACTCAAGGGGTGGTCTCACCAATGCCAAGTGCAGGGGGACAATCCTTGCCCTACTCCTGCTGATCACATCATTGCTGATCAAAGCCAGGATGCCATTAGCTTTCTGTGCCACCTGGGCACACTGCTGGCTCATATTTAGCCACTTGTTGATCAGCACCCCCAGGTCCCTTTCTGCTAGACACCTTTCCAGCCACTCAGCCCCAAGCCTGTAGCATTGCCTGGGGTTGTTGTGGCCCAAGTGATTGTTCTGCAGGTGTGGATTTGTCCCAGGTACTTACAAGCTAAAACCTTTCAGGAAAAGTCGCACAGTCGACTTGCTAGAGGGCAGGGATCCATCCAGAGAGACCTGGACCGGCTGGAGAGGTGGGCCCAGGCCAACCTCATGACATTCAACAAGGTCAAGTGTAAGGTCCTGCACCTGGGTAGGCACAATGCCAAGCACAACTCCAGGCTGGGTGGTGAATGGCTGAAGAGCAGCCCTGAGGAAAAGGACCTTGGAGTCTGGGTTGATGAAAAGCTCAACATGAGNAGCAGCTCTCCTATGAGGACAGGCTGAGGGAGTTGGGGCTCTTCAGCCTGGAGAAGAGAAGGCTTCGAGGGGACCTGATAGTAGCCTTCCAGTATCTGAAGGGGGCCTACAGGAAGGCTGGGGAAGGATTATTTACAAGGTCCTGCAATGACAGGACAAGGGGCAATGGGCTTAAACTGGCAGAGGGGAGATTTAGACTGGATGTTAGGAGGAAGTTCTTTCCAGTGAGGGTGGTGAGGCACTGGAACAGGTTGCCCAGGGAGGTTGTGGCTGCTCCCTCCCTGGATGTGTTCAAGGCCAGATTGGATGAGGCCTTGAGTGAGCTGTACTAGTGGGAGGTGTCCCTGTCTATGGCAGGGGGTTGGAACTAGATGATCCTTGAGGTCCCTTCCAACCTTACCATTCTATGATTCTATGATTCTATGAAACTAGCCATGAAATGCTTTGATGGTCACTGAATAACTGTGGGGATTAGGACGGTTTGTGCCTTGTCAGGCTGAGCTGGTTTAAGATTGTTTTTGCAGATGTTGAAAGTTACAGTCTTTCAGATACCAGTTATGGATCATCCAGAGCTTAATTTCAACTAAGATGGAGGAAGATGGGTGGGCAGTGCACAAAAAACAAGGTGTGTGTGGGGGAATAAATAAATAAAATGAAAAGCTTGATGAATATTTGATTTTTTAAAATGTGAGAAAATTCAAATGAATCTGAGATCTGCAAAGGAGAGATCTGCCAGCTCCAGTCCTAGAAATAATCACCTGGAAATGCACCAAAATAGTCACAGGAGCCAAATTTTGCCTTCAGACTCTTCCCTCAGCTGAGTTCCCACCCTTCCAGTATGTTTTCTTTTTAAATATTATTTCCACTAAAAAGGCTGAGCCACTTTTGGCTGTTGTGGTTCCACAAAGGTGACGGCATGCTGTGTTTTGATGATGCTTTTTCAGTATTCCTGGCAGACAGTCCCAGCCTCTAGGCTGCAATTCCCTTTGATTTCAGGTGAGTTTTTTTGCCTCCTGATCAACCCCCTGGGGAGGTTGGCTCCTCTGTTGCAACGTAAACAGCTAAGGAGAATTTGAATTGATAAAAAGCAGGAATAATGGCCCAGACTGCTGGCACAGCAAATACATTTCAGGCAGGGCTGTGGAAGAAAAAGTGCTCTCTCAAAAGAAACAACTGGGAAGCCAGGCAGTGTCATGTATGATACTGTGCTATCCAGTCACTATGAAAGACTCAAGGAGAGGTTCAGGAACTGCTGTCAAATGCCAAACTAGTCCAGAAATTATTTCAAGTTGCTGAGAGATAGTAAAATTCCATCCTCTTGTGGGACTGAGTACTCTAGTAGTTAGTGTCCATGCAGGAAATCCTACACACCTAGCACAAAGCTTTGAAAATAGGCTCCCTGTGCCTGGACATCTGCATCCCAACATTAGCAGCCACCTGACAATGCCTGACAGTGATCACAGAACCCCAGAATGGCTCAAGTTGGAAGGGACCTCAGGGTTCATCTTCTCCAACCTCCCCCACCATGAGCAGGGACACTTCTCAACTACACTCAGCTGCTCAAGCTTCAACCCATTCCCTCTTGTCCTGTCTCTAGACACCTTCAGCTGCTGCTGAATCTTCAGCACATTATTTCTAGGAGTAAGTAGTAACTGCTGGTGTTTGTCAGCAAGTAACTTGAGGAAACTGCTCTGTTAATACAGCCACTTTGGGGGGTAGAGGAAAAATATCACAGAATCCTAGAATGGCTCTTCTTCCTAAGACCCAGTCTAACCCTGCTGTCCCTCAACTTCAAACCATTCACAGAAAGAGTGGCAAGGCATTGGAATGGGCTGCCTGTGGAGGTGGTTGTCACCAACCCTGGGTACGTTTAAAAATCATTTGGATGTGGTGCTTGAGGATATGGTTTAGGGTGAACTTTGCAGAGTAGGGATATTGGTTGGACTGGTGATACTGAGGGGCTTTTCCAACTGGAACGTTTCTGTGATTCTGTGATTCCCCCTTGTCCTGTCTCTAGACACCCTCAGGAAAAGTGCCTCTACAGCCTTCCTGTAAGATCCCTTCAGGGATTGAATTGCAGCTCTTGTGCTAAAGAACCCCACAAGAGCACACTGCTGGCTCATGGGCATCCTTCTGACCCCCAGATCCTTTCTAGCTTCTCTTCTCTGTAAGAAGCTGAGGTGACATTAGAGCCTGGCTCTCCCTTTTGTAATCAAAGGTTTATTGTCCAAGTGCTGGACAAAAGGTACTCAGGCTCTGTGGCTGTTTTAAGGTGGCTTTTAGCCACCAAAGTTCCTGGTGTTTCCTCAGAGCATTTTCATCTTATGAAGAGCACAAATGATGTTGCTTATCAATTGCCAAACCTATTTCATAATTTCAGTAACCTCCAGGGCAGTGATTAAATCTGAAATACTTTGGCCTATTTTAAAGGGAGTCTAATCGTGTTTTTTAAGTCAGCCCTGGAACACATGATTCTTTATTAACCTAATAAGCCTCCATTATCCCATTCCCCAAGTCCTATTCAAGCCCTGTATTTAGTGTAAAGCACCGTGCACTGCTTAATTAGAGGATATTATCTAGGATGAAAATGTTGAATCTTATTCTGCAGAGTCAGTGCTTGGAGAATTTGCTAATACACTGCTGGGACCCAGCTTGGTTCTTATCTGAGCCTTGGCATGTGTCAGCAGAGCAATTACCTCCTTGCCATTGCTGCCTGCTGTTCGGCAAAGGGGAGCACTGAACAGAGGCTTGTTTCACTAAAGATAGAAACTGACTCATTTGGATTACTCAGCCGTGGCCGCTCCTGCTACTGCATGCACAATGGGAAAGGCTGATGGGAGCAGAGAAAAGAGATGCAGCATGTGTTCCAGTCACTGCTCTTATTCACCTTTGCTTGTAACACAACTAAAAAGCCAATAATGATAACATAACAAGAGCCAGGATCAAGACATTGAACCTCTGCATGTTTAGAAAGCAAATCTGAATTTAAAGGGAAAGGACAATTAAAGGCTGAGGGAGCTTGAAGGGCTGAGGCACCTGGGGTTGCCCAGCCTAGAGAAGTCCCCAGGAGGACCTTAGAGCTGCCTGCCAGTACCCAAAGGGATCCTACAGGAAGGCTGCAAAGGGACTTCTCCTGAGGGTGTCTAGAGACAGAACAAGGGAGAATGGTTCAAAGCTGAAGGAGAGCAGGGTTAGACTGGATCTTAGGAAGAAGTTCTTCAGTGTGAGGGTGGTGAGACTCTGGAACAGGCTGCCCAGGGAGGTTGTGGCTGCCTCCTGACTGGGGGTGTTGAAGACCAGGTTGGATGAGGCCTTGAGCAGCTGAGTCTAGTTGAGAAGTGTCCCTGCCCATGGTGGGGAGGTTGGAGTAGATGATCTCTGAGGTCCCTTCCAGCCTGGGCTATTCCGGGATTCTGTGAAGATGGCAAGAAGTAAAGGATGTAGATGACTCAATATTGTGTTTGTTCATCACAGATTTCAGTCTGCATTTCTGATTAGTTTGCATTTCTGATCTTTCTGTAATGCCACATACAGCAGCAGTGTGTTTGTCCTGCTTTAAATTAGTGATCATGTATTTCACAAGTGCATTTATAAAGCACACTTTGCCCAATCAGGTCAGAGAAGATTGAACAGACTGTGTGCGTCATCTAGCTTTTGAAAAGTCCTTTACTTCACAGAATCACAGAATGTTAAGACTTGGGAGGAATCTTAAAAGAGATCTTGAAAGTTCAAAAAGGACCTCAGGAAACTGCTTGAGAGAGTCCAGCACAGAACCACAAAGGTGCTGAAGGCAGTGGAACATCTCCCTGTGAGGACAGGCTGAGGGAGCTGGGGCTCTTTAGCTCGGAGCAGAGGAACCTGAGGGCTGCCCTCATTCATGTTGATAAAGATGTGCAGGGTAGTGTCAAGAGGACAGAGCCAGGCTCTGTTCAGGGATGTCCAGTTACAGGATGTGGGGCAATGGGGGCAAGCTGGAGCAGAGGAGGTTCCACAGGAACAGAAAGGAAAACCCTGGGAGGGTGCCAGAGTCCTGGAGTAGGCTGCCAGAGAGGTTGTGGAGTCTCCTTCTCTGGAGACATTCCAAACGCACCTGAATGTGTTCCTGTGTGACCTGCCCTGGGTGGTCCTGCTCTGGCAGGAGTGGATGATCTCTGGACGTCTCTTCCCATCCCTAACATTCTAGGTTGTAGATTTCTTATTTCAACTGAAAAAAATGCTTCTCTCAAGGAAGAAAAGCTGTTGACCAACAGAGCTTCCCACACTGTTAAATTTTATGTCAAGCAAAACCTCTGAGCACTGCTTCAAAGAGAGTTTGTCATGGCCTTACATTTCCTTTATCAACAGCTACTTCTCAGTGGAAAACTTCACTTATCCTCTACAAGTGACAATGCTAAACCATGATTTCAGTAAACAGAATCTATAAAATTCAGTTATTTTCAGAATTAAAATAATTGCAATCATTCCATTTTTTCCCCCACCAAAATACTTCCCCATGTTTCAGCCATCTCTAATTATAACAATAACTTGCAGGTGTTTCCTGTTAACCTGGTAATAACTGTGTCCTGGGATAATAAAACTCTTGATGTTGGCCCATTTGTCATATTTAAATTATAACTTAAAGGTGCATCCTGTTTACAAGGTAATAATCATATATGGGACTAAACAATTCCTCTGGAGCCAGTCCAGTCTATTGTGTCATGTTGGAGCTTGTGATCGAAGAACCCTTGGGTGGATAATTATGGATGGATAATCATTAAGTGAGATAATGGAGCATCTGGGAGCTCTCTTAAAACAGAGAGAAAAATGGGATTTCAGATCTTTGGGAACATGCCAACAATCCTCTGGATGCACAGCTGATGCTGAACAGCCCAGATCTTCAACACCTAGGAACATGATAAAGAAATCACCAATTAGCTCCAGTTTTGGCTTCTGAACAGAGTTCAGAAATGAGTAACTTGCACTGCAGAAGGTCTGCCTTGGCTATTATTTTCCTTGTCTAATACTGAACACCTTTTGGTTTGCTTTGCTTTCTAAAGAGTTGCCAGTCACCTTTCAGAGCTTTCCAGCATCTGAGTGGAGCCTACAGGAAGGCTGGGGAGGGATTATTTGCAGGGTCTTGTAATGATAGGACAAGGGGCAATGGGTTTAAACTGGCAGAGGGGAGATTTAGACTGGATGTTAGGAGGAAGATCTTTACAGTGAGGGTGGTGAGGCACTGGCACAGATTGCCCAGGGAGGCTGTGGCTGCTCCCTCCCTGGAGGTGTTCAGGGACAGGTTGGACGAGGCCTGGAGTGACCTGTGCTGGTGGGAGGTGTCCCTGCCTATGGCAGGGGGTTGGAGCTGGATGATCCTTGAGGTCCCTTCCAACCTGTCGTGGGTTTAAAGAGCTGACAGAGCGAAGCTCTCAAACAAATTGGAGAAAAGCAGAATTGTATTTGGAGAGAGTGTTACAGACAGAAATTACAAAGCAGATACAGAATCCATAAGCAAACCCCCTGAATTTTCCCCAAACCCAAAACTAAATCTACAATCCCCAGTGCTCCAATCCTCCCCCACCATGCCACTGCCATCCTCCAGAGGCCTAAGCACAGCTTCTGGAGGCCCCAAACAAGGCCTATCCTTACATGTTTATCCTGATAAGGCAGCTCCTGCCTGCCACAAGGCTGGAGGTGGAAGAAAGGAGAGCAAACTGCCTTGCCATGAGCTTATGAAGAGATAGCAGAATTACGGGATTGAATAACAATCTTCCAGTCCCCAGAGGACTCTTTTTAACCTTGTAGTTCCTAACCCGGGACACAACCTTACCATTCTATGATTCTATGATGCCATAGGTAGCAAAAGTTGACTCTCCCCACCTTACAAAACATGGCAACACAAAGAAACCCCAAAAGTTGGTGTTTTACTTACACCAGGAAATGAAATTTGAAAAACTGAACAGTGTCAGTGATCATAGAGCCACAGAATCCTGGAATGGCTTGGATTGGGAGGGACCTCAGAGCTCATCTACTCCAACCTCCCCACCATGGGCAGGGACACCTCTCAACTAGACTCAGATGTTCAAGGCCTCATCCAACCTGGCCTTCAACACCCCCAGGCAAGAGGCAGCCACAGCCTCCCCAGGCAGCCTATTCCAGAGTCTCACCACCCTCACACTGAAGAACTTCTTCCTAAGCTTCAGACCAACCCTGCTCTGCCTCAGCTTCAATCCATTCTCCCTTGTCCTGTCTCTAGACACCCTCAGGAAAAGTCCCTCTGCAGCCTTCCTGGAGGATCCCTTCAGATGTTGGAAGGCAGCTCAAAGGTCCTCCCAGAGCCTTCTCCAGGCTGTACAGCCCCATCTCCCTCAGCCTGTCCTCATAGCAGAGGTGCTCCAGCCCTTGCATCACCTTTGTGGCCTCCTCTGGACTCTCTCCACCAGTTCTGTGTCCCTATGCTTGGGACACCAGAACTGGAGGCAGGATTGGATGTGAGGTCTCAGCAGAGCAGAGTCAAGGGGCAGAAGCCCCTCACTTGCCCTACTGACCACACTCCTGTGGATGCAGCCTAGGACACAATTTTCCCTCTGGGCTGCATCAAACGATTTCAGGATGCAATGCCCAAAGGACATTGTCAAAACAAACCCACCTGAACTCTTTAGAGTGAATATCAACATGCAATGTAAATGCTCAGGCACACACCTTCCATTTTGTCTTCTGTGTCCTTCCTGCAGATCTCGTGTCCATTTTTTAACTTGGCCCCTGGTTGTGAGGCAGCAATGCCATAGCCTCATTTGAAGGCCACAGTCAGAGAGGATCTGAGGACCTTCAATACCACAAGAGATGATGGCCTTGAGCTGGAAGAGAGAAAATTTACGTTTTATATGAGGAAAAAATTCTTTCCAGTGAGGGTGGTGAGACACCAGAGCAGGTTGCCCAGGGAGGCTGCAGATGCCTTCTCCCTGGAGGAGTTCAAGGCCAGGTTGGATGAGGCTTTGAGCAACCTGGTCTAGTGGGCAGTGCCTCTGCCCATGGCAGGGATCAGAACTAGATGATCTTGACAATCCCTCCCAACTCAAACCATTTTGTGATTCTGTGAACTCAGTCTCCCACATTCCTCCTTGCTGTGTGTGGTGGCCAGGAATTTAAAATCCATCCTTTTTTCTCAAGGAGCAAAGACCTAGAAGGTTTAGAAACCATCCCTAGGGAAGGAGGTCAGCTACTGAACTTGTGATTGTGTGGTGGAGCCTCATATTCCCATGAGGTCTGTCATTCACTCAGAGCTCTCCATCTTGCTCCAGTTGCTCTGAGGGATCCAGGCTCCTTCCCCAGTGCCAGCCTGCAGACCCTCATGCAGCAGGACAGCATTCACTACTTTGAGGAGGTCAGGACTCAGAGGCAGCAGCTTGCCTTGTCCTAGGAGAGGGCAGGTGTAGAGTCTTGCACCTGGGAAAGAACAACCCCACAGATCAGAACAGGCTGGGGACTGACCTGCTGGAAGGCAGCAAAGGGGAAAAAGATCTGGGGGCCCTAGTGGATGGGAGGTTTACTGTGAGCCAGCAATGTGTTCTGGTGGCCAAAAGGGACAATGCCATTCTGGGGTGTATTAAAAGGGCTGTGGTTAGTAGGTTGAAAGAGGTTCTCCTGCCCATCTACTCTGCCCTGGTGAGGCCACATCTGGAGTACTGTGTCCAGTTCTGGGCCCCCTAGGTCAAGAGGGGCATAGAACTGCTTGAGAGAGCCCAGTGCAGAGCCACAAAGGTGTTTAAGGGAATGGAACATCTCTCTTATGAGGAGAGACTGAGGCAGCTGGGGCTCTTCAGCCTGGAGAGGAGGAGCCTGAGGGGTGAGCTCATTAATGTTTATAAATATGTAAAGGGTGAGTGCTGAGAGGATGGAGCCAGGCTCTGCTCAGTGATGCCCAATGACAGGACAAGGGACAATGGGTGGAAGTTTCATGTTAACGTAAGGAGGAATTTTTTCCCATGAGGGTTACAGAACACTGGAACAGGCTGCCCAGGGGGTTGTGGAGTCTCCCTCTCTGGAGATATTCAAAACTCACCTGGATGTGTTCCTGTGTGATCTGGCATAGGTGATCCTGCTCTGGCAGCGGGGTTTGACTGGATGAGCTTTCGAGGTCCCTTCCAGCCACCCTGACGTTCTGTGAGAGTAACAACTCCAGCCTGCAGCACAGAAGGAGAGATGTTGGCATTCCAAAACAAAACCCACTACAAAGATATATTCCAGAAGGGCCTGGCAAACTTGTTCACTCGTTCATAGTGTAGCTTTGCCTCTCAGCCTTGTGCTGTTATTTCTGAAGAGCAAAATAAGCCCCAAACTTT
>VWZE01004775.1:66452-86604 GCA_013396675.1 Eubucco bourcierii | reverse complement strand
AATTTTTTTTTTTTTTTTTTTTTTTTTGGTTACATACTGCACAGTATGAGTAATTGAAGAAGAGAAGAAAGGCTGGCATTGTATCGCACACTTTCTTGTGCACAAACCTCCTCACAGCTTACTGAAAGAATCAAAGGGTGGAGGGAGTGTCTCCAGCCACTCATGGCAATGGCACCTTTTTTTTTTTTCTCTCCACATTTAATGCCACCGTAAACTCAGTGTGATGAAGCACTGATGAATAATGAGCCCATGACACATGCTGCCCTTAAAGCAGCTCATACATTTACCATACCTTAGCCCCACCCCTTGCTCAGGCATGGATTTGTAAACACTTTTATCATAACTAAAATGTGGGTTTATTTGCACTTCTCAAGGAGGTCTGTTACGAATTGTGCAAAATTCACTAGATTAATTTTGATATCCAGATGAAGATTGTTAATAACTATGAAAATTGTTTATTAACATTAAATCTTGCCAGAAAACTTATTTACAAGGTTTGAAATGCACAGTTTGGAAATTTATACACACAGGGAACAGGCAAAACTGGAACACTTTAAGAGGCAACTAGCAAAAGCAAACGTTTTACTGGAAGAGAAGGTTCTTGTGGTCAATTTACCCCTTGCAGTTAATGATCCTAATTATCCACTAGATGGATGCAGGAAGCTCCTTTCTGCTTATGGCAGAAGGCAATTAGTGATTACAAGAGGCTTTAAGTGTTTACTCACAACATGTTATCAGACAGTCTCCAAAGCACATGGAGGGGTTGCTGTCAGTGGTCTCAAAGCTGTTAGAGGCTTTGGAGTTTTCCCAGGCTCTTTTCTGAGGCAGCTGGGAGTCTGCACAGTCTCTGGCCTGGTTCCTCTTGATTCCTGACTCAGCAGAAGCCTTGCAGAGGGGCAGGCAGGATGCAATGTGTTGTGCAGTCTTGGCACAGCGTCACGCTGGCTATGCAGGCTGATCGCCTGCAGGCATTTAGAGCCTGTTCCTGGTAAACTTGAGGCAGTGGAGTTTACAGGCAGTTCAGGGTTCAGTGAGGCAGCATCAGTAGCACCATGAATACAACAGCAGAGCACACATTGTGTTACCTGCTCATCCCTTCTTATCCATACAGCCCGAGACTAACAGGGCTTTGGACATAGATTAGCCAATCAGGATGGCACTTTGCCAAGCTTGACCATATCAGGTGAAGCCAGGGCTTTTGTTTTCCTTTCCCATGGTTGCTTCCTCCAGCACAGAAGGATGGGGAGCAGGGGAACATGTCTGGGCAAGTCCTTAGACTCCGTGGCTCCAGGTTCTTTGTCCTCTTTCCCACGGTGGCTTCTCCCCATAGCAGAAGGGAAGGAGAGCAGAAAGACATGTCTGGGCAAACCAGGACATGTATGAGTCGATTTTGGCCTATTTAGGCCTACCATGATAAGGCCACACTGAGCATCAGGAAATGAAAAGCCCTGATTGTGGATCTCCTGTGGCAGAGGTCCTGTGTGATCTGGTATAGGTGATCCTATTCTGCAGGGGGGTGGACTGGATGATCTTTTGAGGTCCCTTCCAGCCCTTGACATTCTGTGATTCTGTGAGGTGCTTCCATCCATTTCTGCCAGTCCCAGCCCTGCAGCAGGGCAGAATCACAAAAACAGAATTCTTTTGTTTGGAAAAGACTTTTAAGATCATCAAGTTCATCCTTTATCTAACTCTACCAAATCTGGTGCTCAACCCTGTCCCAGGCCTGTCACTTAAGATCATTTCAGCTCCCCCTGATAAAAGGGAAGATCAGAGATGATCTCATGGCACAAATGTACTGGAGACCTTGATCTTAACTTGTGCTCTGGCTTCCTAATTATTTGTGTTCAGCTGGCCAGGTAGATGACAACAGGTGAGGACAGACAGTATGGGGAGGTAGAAGAAAACAGTGCTAGAGGCATAGGACAGGCAAGATGTTATCCCAGGAAAGAAGGAAGCTGGATGCAGTCAGCAATTTTCATTTGGGGACAAAAGAAAAAAAAGAAAAAAAAAAAAGAAAAAAAAAGCCCATCATGGAGATGAAAAGGTTGCTTTCCTATTCTTCAGTGCAAAAGCACCTGCAGAATAAAGCTTCATCTTATAAAAAACTTCTGTAGAGTCTAGACCAGTGTAGAACGTTTGCTTCCATCTGTCATTTGCCTTCATAAGTTGCTTACCCTGAGATGTGGGACAACCTTCTTCTAAACTTCAACTTCCCTTAATTTCTGTAACTGTGTCTTTCAAAGCAATATAGGGGAGCAGAACATAAGGAAAATACTCAAATGTTCATTTGCCTTCCAGTGCCCAAAGGGATCTTACAGGAAGGCTGCAGAGGGACTTTTCATCAGGGTGTCTAGAGAAAGCTCAAGAGCGAATGGTTTGAAGCTGAGGGAGAGCAGGGTTACACTGGATCTTAGGAAGTTCTTCAGTGTGAGGGTGGTGAGACTCTGCAATAGGCTGCCCAGGGAGGCTGTGGCTGCCTCCTGTCTAGGGCTGTTGAAGGTCAGGTTGGATGAGGCCTTGAGCAACCAAGTCTAGTTGAGAGGTGTCCCTGCCCATGCTGGGGAGGCTGGAGGAGATGAGCTCTGAGGTCCCTTCCTAAGCCATTCTAGGATTCTGTGAATCCAGAAACCAGGATTAATCAGCCTACTTTATCTCCTTATAAAAGCCATGACCAGCAATTTTCTCCATTTTTTATTACAAAGTTACAGCAATAAATGACCCCATTTGTGATGGCAGTGCTGACCCTTTCAGTGTCTTTTTCTTTAGGCATGTTTCACCAAGGATTTGAAGTAAGGCACTAGAGGAGTTTCTTGAAATTGGTTCTTTTTTTGGCAGAAACATACCAGTGCTATGGAAGGTGCACTGATCGAATTTAATTGTTGTGGGAACTACTTTCTTCTGGCAGAAACAACAGTTTCTATAATTTTTATCACTCTTTTTGTGACAATAATTCATATTTTAAAACTTATTAAAAGGTGAGGTTGTGCCAGAGGCTAATTATTTGCTTCTAGAAACAGATGAAGCTAAATACATGCTGGTAATCTGCTTCTAATCTCTCTGTACCAACCTCCTTTGGCCCCATACAAATCTTCTGGTCAATGATAAATTTGGCAGCTCTGTTTTCAGTATTGGCTCCAGCTCAGCTGATCTGAATGCCCTTTTTGAAACCAAATCTAACCCAGCTCCTCCTCTGTGAGATACAAGGTCACTGTTTACTTCAAGCTGCAAACTCCAGGGGTTAAATGCCAGTTCTTCAGGCTTCCATGGAGCACTCCCATTTTCTTTGCCTCTCTGGTTTTGTGTCACACACATGCCTGTGGTGAAGCTACAGTGCAGCCAGTGTCTGCATCTCTGACAAAGATTGGTCTTTCAGCCCTGTTATTTGTGTTCCTCTTCAGTCTCTAAATGATTTTCAGCAGATAAAAACAACAGTCATGGCTCAGGATTGCTTCAGGATGACCCAGGACTTACCACCGTGCAGCTATTTGAGGGATGTTTTGGGGTCCAGGTTCTGACTGCTGCTCCAAGAGGATCAGTGTCTTTTCAGGCAGGATTCCAGTGACTGGCATGGGAAATGCAGCAATCTGTAATAACAATAAACAAAGCTGTACCTTCACCTCAGGGATCATGCACAGGATTTTCAGAGAAGCAGCAGTCAGGGGGAAAAAAACATTGACTTGGTCACATCAGCCAGGGCACGTAAAACTTCAGCTCATCATGGTGACAGCACAGTGACACCACTCCCTGTCACCTGCAGAGCTCTGCCACAGAAGTTGGCTTGATTCACTACAGACAACAAGCTTTGTCTGGGTCTGAATTCCAGACTAGAGAAGTCACCTCTCCACCTTCTTTCTTAAAAGCTTTTTTGCAAGGAGGTCCTCCCAGAGCTGTCTTCAAGTCTTAGAGAGCATGAGGACAGATTTATATGTGCTACACTGCTCCACCCCTGCAGCACTGCTTGTCATAAACAGCTTAAATAAGGGGAACTTTGAGCTTCTTTTCCACAAAGGCTGGAGCACCTCTGCTATAAGGATAGGCTGAGGCAACTGGGGTTGTTCAGCCTGTTCCAAAAGCTGAAGGGATCTTACAGAAAGGCTGCAGAGGGACTTTTCCTGAGTCTGTCTAGAGACAGGACAAGGGAGAATAGTTTGAAGCTGAGGGAGAGCAGAGTTAGACTGGAGCTTAGGAAGAAGTTCTTCAGTGTGAGGATGCTGAGACCCTGGAATAGCCTGCCCAGGGAGGCTGTGGCTGCCTCCTGCCTGGGGGTGTCGAAGGCCAGGTCGGATGAGGCCTTGAGCAGCCAAGTCTAGTTGAGAGGTGTCCCTGCCCATGGTGGGGAGGTTGGAGGAGATGAGCTCTGAGGTTCCTCCTAATCCAAGCCATTCTAGGATTCTCTGTTAGCAGCAGACCTTGAAGAAACAGATTTTCCATGTCTAAGTATCCTTTTCATTAGCCTTTAGTCATCATCCTCTGCTAGATATTTTACATCAGTTTCTGTCACATCAAAGTGTCTATTAAATGTCTGTGTTTGCCAGTGGCTACATAACAGTGCACACAGCATCACACACAACCTCCTTCCCCTCACATTATCCGTTTGGCAAGGAAACAACATGGAACAGTTGAGAAATGATCCTCATTTCTAGAGGTGACAGAAGTAGCTTCAGAACTTGCCTTTGGGTTCCAGTGTAAATATTTTCCCAGAAGCTGAAGGAATTCACAGATTGGGAACTTGCTGTTGTCATTTGCATGAAGATTTGAAGACAAATTAGTAACTAACTGACCCAAAGTCCACTGAAGCCCACAGAGGCCATTGAGAATCAAAAGCAATCAAGGTACAAAAGAGAACTGACAGTCAAGGTGTCACTGTCCTTTGTTTTCAGGAAACGGCTCAATCAACTCTTCTTTTTTATGCTCCACAGCCTATTGACAAACATAACCATGACACATTTTGCCATCTTTGCAAAAACATCCAATCATCACTACCAACCAATCACTCCATCAATCCATTAATTTCAACTCAGTTAGGTAAGCAATTCATTTTGTCCTCAAAGACTTAGTGATGTGAGACTGCAAAACGGTGTCCTGTTACTGAACCACAGCAGCAGAGGCAGAGGCAGGCCAAAATAAGGAACGGAAGATTTGAAGTGCCCAGTCTGGGATGAACTTACTTGGATTTAATGTCCTTGCACTGCCTCCACACAGGTAGATAGACTTGGAGAGCAATTACATGTGCAACTCAGACAAGGTTATCAGGCAGCCACCAGCACACGTGGGCTGCTGGTTTTTAACCAACAGAAGAACAGTGCCCACACACATACTTCGGCTTCCTCCACGTTTCAGTCCAGTTTTTCTGCCCAGAAATCTTGCTCAGCTTAAAACAACCAACCAAACAAAACCACAAACAATTGCCATTTTTCTGGCATAAGATTGCAACTCTTAGAGCCAAGGCAGAGTGACTGCCACAGCCCATCCAGGCACCTCTGCAGTCCCCAGAAAAGTCTGGCCATGCATTTGCCCATCACTGGTGCAGGACATGCTGCACAAGTCACACATGTTTATATCCCTCTAGGAACCGCCAGAGAGAGAGGCGAGAGTCTTGCCCTCAGCCCTGTACAAAGAACTAGATTTTAGCTCTTCTCCAAAGCCTAACAGATAGATAGCCTCTCTCTGATGCCCTGAAGGGCAAATGCAAGCTGATAAAAGCTGAAATCCACACAGTTGCCACCTAACTCTGACTCATCTGTAGGTACTGGCCTTCTGGGCTCCCTCACGATTCTCTAGGAAGAGCCTTTGAGTGATGTTGTCCCAGTTTCAGGTAACAGTGAAGCAGTAGGTTTGCGACATTACAAACTAAGCTGGAATGAATGGTTACTGAGATTCCATCATTCTTCTTTAACCTTGACGCCAGCAGTCCAACAGTGAAATAATTTTTACCCTCATGTTTTTTCTTCTCCAGTCATTTTCCTTCATGCTGCTTCCTCAGCCACTTGCTTCTGGTTTGTCCCTGAATGACTAAACCAATCCTGCATTTCCTTTATTTCTCCTTCATGAGAGCCTTCTACAACATCAGCCCTCTCATCACAGTGTTTTCACTATTTTAGTTCGTTTTTCATCAGGATAAAGTTGACACCATCCTGGTGGTGGTGACACAACCGAACAGTTCACAGAATCACAGAAAAATCCAGGCTGGAAAAGCCCCTCAGGATCACCAAGTCCAACCTATAACTCTACTCTACAAGATACGCCTTAAATCGTATTCCCAAGCACCACATCCAAACAACCCTTAAACACATCCAGGGTTGGTGACTCAACCACCTCCCTGGGCAGCTCATGCCAGTGTCTGACCACTCTCTCCATGAAAAACTTTTTCCTAATGTCCAATCTAAACCTGCACAGTCTCAGCTTGAGGTCATTCCCCCTTGTACCGTCTCCAATTACCTATGAGAACACCCAGCAGCAGCCTCTCCACACTGTCCCTTCAGGTAGTTGTAGACAGCAATGAGGTCTCCTCTCAGCCTCCTCTTTTTCAAGCTGAACAACCTCAGCTCCCTCAGTCACTCCTCATAAGATTTATTCTCCAGGCCCTTCCCCAGCTTCGGTGCCTTCCTCTGGACTTGTTCCAGCACCTCCACATCTCTCTTGTATTGCAGTGCCCAAAACTGAACAGAGTACTCGAGGTGTGGCCTCACCAAGGCCAAGTACAAGGGGACAATCCCTACTCCTGCTTGCCAAGGCACTTTTAACCCAAGCCAGGATTCCATTGGTTTCTTGGCCACCTGGGCACACTGCTGGCTCATATTCAGCTGCCTGTCTATTACAACCCCCAGATCCCTTTCTGCCAGGCAGCTCTCCAGCCACACTGCCCCAAGCCTGTAACGTTGCTTGGGGTTGTTGTGACCCAAGTGCAGTATACACTTGGGCCTTCTTGAAACTCACCCCATTAATGTTGGCCCATTGGTCTAGCCTATCCAAGTCCCTCTGAAGAGCCTCTCTATCCTCATTCAAATCAACACTGCCACCTAACTTGGTGTCATCTGCAAACTTACTGATGACACTCTCTGTGCCTGAATCAAGGTCATCAATAAAGATGTTAAACAGAAGTGGTCCCAACACAGATCCCTGAGGAACACCACTAGTGACCGGTAGCCAGCTGGATTTAACTCCACTGACCACCACTCTCTGGGCCCCCCTGTCCAGCCAGTGCTTTATCTAGGAGACAGTGTGCTCATCCAAGCCATGAGCAGCCAATTTGTCTACAAGAATCTTGTGGGGAATAGTATCCAAGGTTTTTCGAAAGTCTAGGAATACAACATCGACAGCCCTTCCCTCAACCAGTAGCCAGGAGATCAGGCAGGTTGGTCAGGTTGGTCAGGCAGGACCTGCCCCTCATAAATCCATGCTGACTTGGCCTGATCCCCTGGTTGTTGTCCATATGACGTATGACGGCATTTGAGATGACCTGCTCCATGACCTTCCCTGGTACTGAGGTCAGACTGACAGGTCTATAGTTTCCCAGATCTTCCTTTCTGCCCTTCTTGTAGATAGGTGTTATGTTTGCTACCCTCCAGTCCACTGGCATCTCCCCAGTTAGCCAGGGCTTCAGGTAAATAATGGAAAGTAGCTTGGTGAGCACATCTGCCAGCTCCTGCAGCACCCTTGAGTGCAGCCCATCTGGTCCCACACAATTTAGATGCTTGAGTACATCTAAATTGTTCTGCCTGTTCTTTTCTTCATGGGATTGAGTCCATTTTAATGGCCTTTAGTGAAACTGCTGTTACTGAGTTGTAGAATCACAGAATGGTTTGGATTGGAAGAGACCTTAAGGATCACCTAGTTCCAAACCCCTGCTGGGAGCAGGTCACACAAGAACGCATCCAAGTGGGGTTTTCAATATTTCTGGAGGAGACTCCACAGCCTCTCTGGGCAGCCTGCTCCAGGGCTCTGGCACCCTCACCATAAAGAAGTGAGATGGAACTTCCTGTGTTCCAGCTTGTACCTGGTGCTCTGTGTCCTATCACTGGGCACCAGCACAAAGAGCCTGGTATCTTCATCTGGGGACCCACCCCTCAGATATTGATAGACATTGATCAGACCTCATATATTTATACACATTGATCAGATCCCCTCTCAGTCTTCTCCTCTCCAGACTAACCAGCCCCAGGTGTCTCAGCCTTTCTTCATAGCAGAGATGTTCAAGTCCCCCAATGATCTTTGTAGCTCTCCACTGGGGTCTCTCCATCAGATCCCTGCCTCTCTTCACTGGTATAACTCATATCTGGTGTCAGGTGAACTGTCACATCTGAAGGGCTTTTCTGTGGCCAAACTCCTCAGCCAAGAGCATTGCCAGACATCTGCACACCAGTGCTAGTCACTGAACCATCTCAGCCTGGAACATACTTCTAGAATGTTCTTCCAGGCCATCTTTATGCCAAAGGCTGTAAAGCAGCTGTGGGGACTCATGAGGCTCACACCTGGTCTGCGGCTTTGTCTGCAGGGCTGCAAAGGCAGAAGCTTGAGGCTGTGCAGGTGACCAACTCATCACTCACCTAAACTGTATTCCTAAACTGACAGTAGCCCTGTACTGCTGCCTCTGGGGCACTTCAGCAGAGGGCTGCACCTGTAAGGGCACAGTGCTGGCTGTGGCCACCTGCCTGAGGAAGAATGCTCATGGTTTCATGCCATTGACCCTCCTCTGGCTCAGCTGCCTTTCCATCTGCTGTCAAGGCAAACCCAGGGCTCACACAGTCCTAGCCCGCTGCTCAGCAGAGGCAGGTGGGATGTGCAGTCAGCCCTTGGATAGGTGATAAGCAGACACAGTAGGAATGGCAGGAAGCACATCTAGAGGCATTCAAACACAAAGGCTAAGGTGTAGGAAAGGCGAAACCAGGGTGGCTTTGCCCTTCTCACCAGCACCACTTTTCCTCCTCCTTCTTTATGATTATTCACCAACTTCCATCACCTAGGGGAGAGTTTGGGGTGATAATCAGTGATCCCTGAAAGGGCTGAAATCTTGAGGCTGTTTATCAGATTTCAGCTTGGCTTCCCTTAACTCCCCTTTTTTTCCTTTTCCTCCTCAATATTTATTTCAAAAAGGGTTTTATTTTTGGCAAGATTTACAATTCACAAAGCCCCAGAGTCTTGGAGTGGGGGAAGAGGAAAATATCTCAGGTGCTACTTAAGAAATTCCTCATTTAAAAACCTCAGTGGATTAAAGTTTCTGCCCTAATGATGTGTGTGAGTGCTTTTGTGTCCAAGTTTGAATAACTTTATTGATTACATTCTGTACAGCACAAATCTCTGCACCCTTTTCCTTGTTTTTCTTTTCTAAAAAAGCTTCTCTAAAGACATACAGTACCAGAATGGATTAGGGCATTAGCCCTTGCCTTTGCAGAATTACTTGCAATCCAGACAGGATTTGGATGAAGAAAGCCCTACCAGGCAGGATCATGCTTCTCAATGGAAAACATTTTTCCCTACTGGAAAATAGCAAACACAACATTTAGCACAGTTCAGCCTGATAACCTTTGCTGTGCTGAGAGGCACAGGGGTGGCTCTAGAACCATCACCACTACTCAGCACTTTGGCAGAGCTGTCTCCAAACTGGGGTAGTTCTCATCAAGAGCTTTCTTAGCGTAAGAGAAAAGGAAGCACTTTGGTAGAGCTGAATGGGAGACTCCAGCTGGCAGGACAGAAATTACAGGTGAAAAATGCAGCTTGTTGGCAGAATGCTTGGGTCTCGCTCAAGCAGCAGCAGAGTGCTGATTATTTTCTCTTTCCTCTAGCAGTGTCTCCACAACTGTGTCCTTCCTGATGTCTCCCAGCACAAAGCTCTTTCACAGAAGCAAACAGATGAGAATGGGAATACAAATTTTAATTTTAAAATAACCTACAGGACCTCCACTCTGTTTTTAGAAAGGAAATAGGATTTCTGTCTCAAAGCAGACTCTCCCTCCTCCCTTTCTCCCCTCCCTTGTCCTTTCCACCTGTTTGGATGTTTTCACAGTGGGATAAGGCATGCACTCCCTACAGAGCAGGGCTCAGCTGTTAGGAATGGAAAATAAAACCGAAGTTTGTGGAGTATTTTTAGCCCAAAGCAAACAGAGGGGCTGTGAGTGGTGGACACCCACCAGCTCCTCCTGCTCCTGGAGATCCCTGCCCAGAAAAGAAACGGCCAGACCAGCCTGAGCCCATTGATCTGACGGCAATGCCAAGTATTCTGCAGTGACTTACCCAACAATCCCACCCTTCTTTGTCTGCCTGCTTAAAAGGTGCCCTCTCCAGCAGTCACATCAGCTGGGCTCTCCCACAGTGGTGGCACTGGTGCTTTCACTACGGTGTATGCACTTAGCTGCCCTCAGCCCATCATCCTCATCCCTTTGAGGGAGATAATATGTTGCTGACTGGCAAATCAGGAGGTTGCAGATGGGCCTCCTCTTTCCCTCTGATCTGACAAATCTCTGGGGAATGGCATTCTCAGAAGAGACAGTGGGTAAGAGGATACAGCACCAAACAGATGACACATAGTTTAGATCCACCTAATGGCTCCTCCCGGTTTCCAGCCGCCCTAACTGCCATTTGTTTCTAACAAATGGTCACACAAGCTGTGGAGATGATGGGTTTAAAATGTCTTTGAAAGGGCTGACTTGCCTCCAGCGGCATTCACAGCACGTGTGCCCCTGTGACAGGAGATCTCTGTGCTGTCAAGCTGCCTCCACTGCAGGTAGAAACTCAGTATTCTGTAAAAGGAATTATAAACTGACAATCCAATGGGGTCAGAGAAAGTCTGTCCTGAACGGGAGGGGTGGATTATGAGACAAAAAGGGCATGATCTGGATCTCACTGTCACCTGTGGTTGGGTCTGAACATCCTTGGACTGTGAGCTGTAAGTAAAGTTTCTGCTGAAGTTGTGTCAAAGCAGTGATTCTGCATTGCTGCGGTGACTGTGCAGCATCTTGTATGCAAGAGCAACACAGGATGCTGGCAGAGCCCTCAACAAGAACTGCTGAGAGGAAGTTATAAATCCTGAAATATCCTTTATGCAAATCCTCCCCATTTCTGTTTCTGTCCCAGGAAAATCCAAAGATTTTATACAACTGTTCAGGGCATCCCCCACTGCACAAGGCAGAGCAGCAAAAAGCCATCCTAGCTCAGCTTTGCAGCTCGTACACTCTGGCCATGCTTTCATCGTGAAACAAGACAGCACAGGGCCAGTTATGCCGTCACACAAACGAGATCAACACAGGTCCCACCCATCCTATTCCACCTTCCAACACAGGCCAGGGTTTCCATGCCCACGTATTGTCTAGAAGGGCAACAACTGGCCCAAGTGTCATGGTACCAATTTGCCAGCTGCCAGGGCTTAGCCCTGTGTGATCAGCAGAGGTGCAGCCTCTGAGCCCAAAGCATGACAAGTGTGTTGAACCCATTGCACACACAGAACACTGGAGCAACGCATGCATGCCAGGTCTCACAAGGGCCATTGCCATTATGAAGGCATCACAAACAGCTCAGACATATACTTCTGCCCAAAAGATCCTGGAAAGAAATATGACAACTCCTCTGGGACCCATTGAACTTTCCCCCTTCGTCTCCATTTACTCAGTCATCATCAACATGTTGCTGTGGGTTCACTTAGTTGTGAGAGAATTCCCAACAGCCCTCCTTAAAAAGCACTTTCTGTCTCAGACTGAAAAGCAGCTGCTGATAACGCTGCCTTAAGCTGGCCTCTGTAGGTTGCACGTTTTTCCTACCCACCCAGCATAAGCAGCATTTGAGCTGCCATTGCCTGGGATTCCCAAAAATGTTCAGCACTGTCCTGACTGATCTCACTGTAACCAACACTGAGGGGGTTTCATTTTCCCCTTCTATTTTGTTCCTGAAAAGATGTGTCTTCAGTAGGAAGCTGGTGAGACTCTGGAATAGGCTGCCCAGGGAAGCTGTGGCTTCCTTCTGCCTGGGCGTGTTGAAAGCCAGGTTGGATGAGGCCTTGAACAGTGGAGTCTGGTTGAGAGGTGTCCCTGCCCATGGTGGGGGAGTTGGAAGAGATGATCTCTGAGGTCTCTTCCAACCTGAGCCATTCTATGGTTCTGTGATAACAGTCTCAGGTTGTAAATCATAGTGTATAAATAAAAATGTATAGATCTCAGATTACAAACCATAATTCAGAATCTCCCACCCAGAGTTCTGAAATTCTATTGTGATGCTGCTGGCCTAATCCTTGTTCAAATTAGCAGCTGGCAGTTACAATAAACTCTTCAGAGGAATGCAGGAAGAAATCTTCGCTTGCTGTATTAGTTATGTCAGAAAATGCCATGCAGCATTTGAAATTTGCCTTTTGAGATGAATGGAAATCAAAGGTAGTCCTGTCCCTTTACAGTCCATTTGTCCTACTTTAAGAAGCAAGTTCAAAGAGAGATGAAATGACTCCGGGAGTGCAGCTAATACTGTAATATATTTTCCTGGAGAAAGGAATAATTTGGATCTTTTTTCGCTGCAGATTGAATCTGAAGCACATTTGAAAGTGCTCAGGAGCCATATGGCTGGAATCTCTAAGGAGTATTAAGGCTACCAGGCTAAATGTCTGCCTCTGAGAAGTTCTAGAGATGCAGACTGGCTAAATCATGACCAACCTTTTAAAACCTGGATGCAGTCAATTGGGTGCAGGAGAAGAGGTCCTTAATGAGTCTTTAGTACCTGTGTCTGTTGTTCAACAGCACATCTTGAGCTCGGTAAAAGATGGATGTAATTTGTGAGGATCTAAACTTAAGGCAGCAGCTTTTGCCCTTGTTTGCACTGCTTCAAAGGCTTCCTGTGTAGCCTTGAAGATCAAGGAAAAAGGAAAGATCAAGGAGAAGGGAATGAACCAGATCAAGCTGACCTGCCCCTTGGCCAAGCTGTCTGGGGAGGTGGCATATGGGGGCTTTAAGCCATTTTGCTATCAAACCTAGCAAGGGAACGTGAGGTCCATGGACCCTGAGTTTGGGTGATACTGTTTCTGCCTGTCAACTTCATTCGCTGTACCACCACAGGCACCAGAGAATTTCACAGAACCATAGAATGGCTCAGGCTGAAAGAGACCTCAGAGATCATCTCCTCCAACATCCCCACTGTGGGCAGGGACACCTCCCAGCTAGACATGGCTGCTCAAGGCCTCATCCAACCTGACCTTCAACACCCCTAGGCAGGAGGCAGACACAACCTCCCTGAGCAGCCTATTCCAGAGTCTCACCACCCTCACACTGAAGAACTTCTTTCCAAGATCCAGTCTAACCCTGCTCTCCCTCAGCTTCAAACCATTCCCCCTTGTCTTGTCTCTAGACACCCTCATGAAGTCTCTCTGCAGCCTTCCTGGAGGATCCCTTCAGCAATTGGAAGGCAGCTCTAAGAACACCCAAAGTCTTCTTTTCTGCAGACTGAACAACCTCAGCTCCCTCAGCCTGTCCTCACAGCAGAGGTGCTCCAGCCTTTGGATCATCTTTGTGGCCTCCTCTGGACTCTCTTCAACAGCTCTGTGCCCTTCTTATGCTGGGTACACCAGAACTGGAGGCAGGACTGAAGGTGAGGTCTCAGCAGAGCAGAGTCAAGGGGCAGAATCCCCTCTCTTGCCCTGCTGCCCACACTGCTCTGGCTGCAGCCCAGCACAGGACTGCCTTGTGTGCTGCATGGGGGCACTGCTGGCTCATGGGGAGCTTCTCAGCAGCCAATACCTCCAAGTCTCTTTCTTCAAAGCTGCTCTCAATCCACTCTGCACCCATCCTGGATTTGTGCCTAGGGCTAGCCTGACTCAGCTGCAGGGTCCTGTATTTTTCTGTTGTAAGGTATCTTAATGCAGCACACAGGGTCACAGGATCCCCTTCCATTCTGTTTGTACCCTCAATGAGAACATTGGCAGCTGTAAATGCACATTTCAGCCTGGTCACCGTGCTGAAGATTCTTTTTCCCTCTGATTTCAGCAACAGTTGTTAACAGAGCTGGGACTTCTGGCAGTGACACTGTGCAGCTCTGTCAGCTAATTCCATACACAAGTTTAGAAGTGATTAATTAAAACCCCTCCCAGTTTGTTTGATGAGTACATTGAAACCATTTGAGACTGGACATTTCTTTCATTGCTGTCTGCTTTACAATGTGATGCTTCAACAGAACGAAAGCAAGCAGAATGCTCAGAATGCTAACAGGGGTAAGGATGTTAATTACTCACATCTGAACTCCTCCAAGCTCAGTAACTAGCTGCAAGCACAAGCATCTGGAAGTGGCAAACAGCTGCTTACAAGGCATCACACCGAATGTCTCCACTCTCAATAACTGGGTATATCATCACGTATCAATCAGCTCCTTAATTTCAGATGAGCACTGTGCTCTTCAGTGACTGCCTAGCACTCCTGGGTGGGTCTTGCTGAGCACTGGTTGTGCAGCTGGTACCAGTTCATCCTGGGGGTGATTTTGTCCTTAGCACTGAAGTCCCATACTGAGGTTGCCATCTCAGTGATGAGGACATAAAGCACTTCTTAGGGCTGTGGCAGGGAAGGGCAGTGAACACTCCCCACTCTGCTAGTTTGCAGGTTTTAGGGGAACACACAATGCAGAATGGTTGCTGGCATCTGAGCACCTAGGTAAGAAAACAGAGGGGAGACTTCATTGCTCTCTATGACCTAAGGGGAGGTGGTTGTGAGGTGGGTAAGCTCTGAGGTCCCTTCCAATCTGAGCCATTCCAGGAGTCTCGAGAGTCTATACCTTAGACAGTACTTGGGATCAGTTTGAGTTCAAGTGAGTCAACTGAGAGCAAACACATTTCATCCAAACACCCCCTCTTGATTCCATGGAGTTTGCTATAATGCCTGCATCTGCTGTACTCCCTGCAAGTCCCCCTCTACTCTGCCCTGGTGAGACCTCACCTGAAATACTGTCTTCCGTCTTGGGCTCACCAGTTCAAGAGGGACAGAGATCTACCAGAGATAGTCCAACAGAGGGCTACAAAGATGGTGAGGGGGCTGGAGCACTGCCTTATGAGGAGACTCTGAAGGACCTGGGGCTTTTTGGTCTGGTGAAGAGAAGGCTGAAAGGGGATCTAATCAATGTTTATAAATATCTGAGGGCTGGGGGTCAAGAGGGAGGGGAGAAATTCTGCTCAGTTGTGCCCTGTGATAGGACGAGGGGCAATGGGTATGAACTACAGCACAGGAAGCTCCAGCGCAACGTGAGGAAGAACTTCTTTACTGTAAGGGTCACAGAGCACTGGAACAGGCTGCCCAGAGAGGCTGTGGAGTCTCCTTCTCTGGAGACTTTCAGGCCCTGTCTGGATGTGTTCCTGTGTGGCCTGCACTAGATTCTATGGTCCTGCTCTAGCACAGGGGTTGGTCTCAATGATATATGGAAGTCCCTTCCAACCCCTAACATTCTGTGATCCTGTGTAAACACAAGGACATTTTGATGTACTTAGCAGGTTCATTTGCATGAGCCCAGAGATAGCTTCATCCTGGGAGGCTGTTGCTCAGTTTTCTTCATTCCCTGAGAGCAAATCTCACAGAAAATGCTGCAAACCTGGTGACATCAAAATGCTGAGATTCATTCACTTCTCTGGATGTCATGTGGTGGGAAGACGAGACAGACTGTCTTGCCTCTGGCCCCGTGCTCTCTTTCTGATCTGAAGATGTCTGCATTGCTGCAGCATCTTTGGCTTGGCATTTACTTTATCTCTTGCTTGAAGAGAGCCTGTTCTGAATAGCACTTTATGTGGTGTGGTACCAAATGTCTGGATATGAAAAGAGAAGAATACTAGCGGCAGAGACATTTGTCTTCTCCGAAGAACAACAGACAAAACTAACTTGGCCCACAGCCTCCAGCTGTCTAGCAGCCAGAACTCTCCTTTCTGTAGCCATTACCCCAACATTCCCATGCCTTCACATGCTGTCATGCCAAGCAACCCTGTCCAGCTCAATGCTGGTTATTCAGATTACTTACTAGTGCAAATTAATGTAAGTAGTAACAAGATTTGTAGTCCTTGGTTCAAGTACTTCAGTTTCTTCTGTTGGGATTTACCAGTTCTCATACTTGTCCCAGAATTCTAGAATGGCTCAGGTTGGAAGGGACCTCAGAGATACCTGCTCCAACCTCCCTAACACAGGCAGGGACACCTCTCAACTAGACTCAATATAGGTACTAGACACTAAAGGCCTCACCCAGCCTGGCCTTCAACACCCCCACAGGCAGGAGGCAGCCATAGCCTCCCTGGGCAGCCTATTCCAGAGTCTCACCACCCTCACACTGAAAAACTTCTTCCTAAGATCTAGTGTAACTCTGCTCTCCCTCAGCTTCAAACCATTCCCCCTTGTCCTGTCTCTAAACACCCTCAGGAAAAGTCCCTCTGCAGCCTTCCTGGAGGATCCCTTCAGCCATTGGAAGCCTTCTCTTCTGCAGGCTGAACAACCCCAGCTCCCTCAGCCTGTCCTCACAGCAGAGATGCTACAGCCCTTGGATCATCTTTGTGGCCTCCTCTGGACTCTCTCCACCAGCTCTGTGTTCTTATGCTGAGGACACCAGAACTGGACACAGTCTTTGAGGTGCAGCCTCAGCAGAGCAGAGTCAAGGGGCAGAATCCCCTCTCTTGCCCTGCTGCCCAAACTCTTGTGGTTCCAACCCAGCACCGGGCTACCTTCCGGGCTGCGTGAGGCACTGCCAGCCATATTGCTCATCCTGACATGGACTTTGGTGTCACAATGAATTCTTCATATTCACCATTTTAGGACTCTCTGGAATTTGCAAACAAATTTACATTATCCTCCAAAAATTTCCAACCCTTGCTTAGTTTAGACCAGATACAAAACTCCTATCTCCACCAGTGTGTGCACAGACACCAGATACTCTTGTCATTTCATGGCTCTAGGGTGCAAGTCTTTTAACTTTTCATTTAACTTAAGATGAATTCTGGAGTTATGAATATGGGTAAATGCAGCAGCCAGGCCTGCTGCAGGTGAAGGCTGAGGGATGCCTGCTTTTCAGTTCCCTGCAGCTGGACCAAGCTCTCAGATGTTTGTACCCAGTACCTCACCTACAGACCTTCTTGTGTGGGCCCTTCTACCAAGCAAGTGGCATTGTGGGATGGCACAAGAGAAGCAAGGGGATCAGTCATGCCACAGGACAGACACTTTTGCTCTGTTTTGTTGTCTGGCTACAGGTTCCTGGCCATCTTGAGGAGAAGTTCTTCAGTATGAGGGTGGTGAGACTCTGAAATAGGTTGCCCAGGGTGGCTGTGGCTGCCTCCTGCCTGTCTGACACTGTTCATAGTTTGGTGTGACCCAAGGAGAGAGGTAGCTCTTGTAGTGATCTGTCTCACATGGAAGCAGAGGATGGCACATCCACCTTGATTCTGAAATTACTTCATTTGGTATTAAAGCCAGCTCTACAGAAGGTAGAGCAGACCAGGAAACCAGCATGCACCATGGGCAGCATGAAACAGGGATCACAAAGAATTAAAGGTTCCCCTGGCAGTCCACTCAACTCCAAGATCCTGCTGCAGAGCACCCAGGCAGATAGGATGTAGGATTCATGGGATCTGCTTAGGGAGCTCCTACCTCCCCCATGCTTTGAGGGATTGCAGGGAAGAAGGTGCAGAAACTGACCTGTAGAGGTGAGCTTTGTAACAAAGCTTCTGAGATGTTGGATTAGCCTCCACATGGAATTTATGTTTTATAAATGCTGTAAGTAGTTCCTATCTATCATCTTAAAGGCCTTCTCCAACCAAAACAATTCTGTGATTCTGTGATCACAGAAGATGCTAATGATAGAAGATCACAGAAGATGCTAATGAGCCTAGGAAGGTTGGATAGTCTTCAAAAAGGAAATCCTGGAGGGGCAAAATAAGGGCCATCCCCATGTGTTGGAAGATGAGCCAGAGGGGAAGAAAAACAGCCTGGCTGAACAGAGAACTTGGGTTGGTTCTCAAGAGGAAGAGGAAAGTCTTTGAGAGGAGGGGCAGGCAACGTGGGGGTACCATAACCATAAAAAGGGGTCATGCAGGAAGAAAATTAGAAGGGCTAAAGCCCAACCAGAAATTTGTCCAATACTGTGAGAAAAAATACAAAATGCTTCTATAAATACATCAACAATGAAAAGGGAGGCAAGGAGAACCTCCAGCCTTTACTCAATGCAGAGAAACCATAGTGGCAAAGGATCAGGATAAGGCTGAAGTTCTTAATGCCTTCTTTACCTTGGTTTATAATGGCAAGATTGGCTGTGCCCTGAGCACCCAGCCCTCTGTGCCAGAAGGAGAAGATGGGGAGCAGAATGAAGCTCCCATGATCCAAGAGGAAACGGTTAGGGAGCTGCTCTGCCACTTACATACACACAAGTCTACGGGGCAGGGTTGATCCGCACAAGGGTGCTGAGGTTGTTCAGCCTGGAGACAAGGAGGCTGAGGAGAGAACTCATTGCTCTCTACAGCTACCTCAAACAAGGTTGGAGTGAAGTGGGTATCAGTCTCTTCACCCTAGTATCAAGGGATAGAATGAGAGGAAATGGCCTGAAATTGTGCCGGGGAGGTTTAGATCGGATGTTGGGAAAAATGCCTTCACCAAAAGGGGCACTGAGCACTGTAACAGGCTGTCCAGGGCAGTGGTGGTGTTTAAAATATGTTTGGATGAGGAGCTTAGGGATGTGGTCTACCAGTTGTGTGCATGGAGATGTTAGGTTATGGTTGGACTCAGTGATCTTAAGCTTAATCTTAAGATTTTCCAACCAGGCGATTCTATGACTCTATGATTCCATGACATCAGAGCTATAGATTCTGGAAATGAAGCCTAGGAGTGCTGGAATCAACATCCAGTTCCCTTGCTTGAAATGGTCCCCAGACTTGTGGTGATCAATGACAGTAGGACTTGGTGACTTTGTCAATAAGTAGCTTCTCTAGCTTAAATCCTTCGGCTAGAGGCAGAGGGTGCAAGGCAGCATATTTAGGGTGTAGCATCTTTGTCTCAGAATCCTAGAATGGCTCAGGTTGGAAGTGACCTCAGAGATCATCTACTCCAACCTCCCCACCATGGGCAGGGACACCTCTCAGCTAGACTCAGTTGCTCAAGGCCGCATCCAACCTGGCCTTCAACATCCCCAGGCAGGAGGCAGCCACAACCTCCCTGGGCAGCCTGTTGCAGAGTCTCACCACCCTCACACTGAAGAACTTCCTAAGATCCAGTGTAACCCTGCACTCCTTCAGCTTCAAACCATTCCCCCTTGCCCTGTCTCTAGGACACTCACAGGAAAAGTCCCTCTGCAGCCTTCCTGGAGGATCCCCTCAGGGACTGGCAGGCAGCTCTAAGGTCCCCCCAGAGTCTTCTCTTCTAGGCTCTTCTGCAGGTAGCACACTGAAGTACTTCACCCAAATGAGTGGGAAGCACAAGCAGGAAAGAAGAGCAACAAAGCTGTAACATACAGCAGTGACCTGTAGCAGCTGTGACAACTTGCAGTCAATTCCCATTGCTGTACAAAGGGTGGGGTTTTGTGACAAAGAGAAAGCTGCACTGCATGGGACAGAGCAACGCAAACCTGTAACTCCTGCTGCCACCTTTCTGGAGAGGCACAGCCAACTGCTCACAGCACTTGCACCCAGCCCAGCTTGCTGTGCCAAATGTCAGTCAATGGCCAAGTTAAGTGATACTGTTGAAAAACTACAAGGAGCCCATTGTCCCCTTGGCCACTTCCCCTTCGGCAAGTGACCAGGCTCTGCGATGCCTAGGAGACATGCACAGAGCAAACCCAGGCAGGACAGCTTCACAGCAGGTGGTGCCACCTGTGGCTGGCTAATCCTGTCCCAAGCAGGCAGCCACCGCGCGGTTGCAGAGGCGCTGGGACACTGTGTGCAGTGAGTCACGGCCGTGAAGGAAGCAACCCGGAGCCCTCGTTCAAAGCAGAGAGGTCACATATTGATGTTGTGCCTCTGACAGGATTATTCCTGCCAGGGTGAAACATTAGAATATCCCATCCTGCTAATTCTTCCCTTTGTGGGACATCCCATAAGGATGCTTGTTCATAGGCTGGTTAGCTAGCAAGCAACTGAGGCTGGTTTGCACAGATGCAATAGACACATTTGTGCACATTCCTGGTGAGTCACCTGCACTGAGGACTCCACACCAGCTCCCGTGCACAGACTGCGCTTGACCAAGGT
>VWZE01004775.1:328-62539 GCA_013396675.1 Eubucco bourcierii | reverse complement strand
AGCTCATAAACGTGATCTTCTACTATAGTAGGCAGATCTGCCTGCTCCCAGTCCTCACTTTTACCCTCTGCAACTTGGACATTGTGGTTGGAGCCCTTGCTGTTGAAGACTGAGGCAAAGAAGTCATTGAGCACCTCAGCCTTGTCCATGTCCTTTGTCAGCAGCTCTCCATTTTCCTTCTGTAAGGGTCCCACATTGTCCCTAGTTCTCCTCTTCTCACTGATATACCTGAAGAAGTTCTTCTTGTTCCCATTCTTCATTGTGAGTGTGACAGAATACTGGAACAGGCTGCCCAAGGGGGTTGTGGAGTCTCTGGAGATATTCAAAACCCACCTGGATGTATTCCTGTGTGATCTGGTATAGGTGATCCTGCTCTGCAGGTGAGTGTGGATTGAATGAGCTTTGGAAGTCCCTTCTGGCCCCTGACATTCTGTGATTCTGTGCCAGTGAGATGCAAGGAGATGGCAGCCTTTGCACCCAACTGTCTTTGAGAAATGTGGTTATAAATCCAGTCTACTCTGAGACCTGAAGCTGTCTCTGTTTCCTGGAGTAAAAAAAAGGTACATCCAGAAGAAAAGACAGCAAAATGTTTTGATTATTTGGAAACAAGTCCTCTATTTAAAACACATGAGGTTTGAGAGATTTGGTTGTTCGGTGACTCTGTTGCTTGCTTCTCACTTGATGATAGAAAATACTGAGGACTACAGGGGAATTAGTAAAGATTGAATTCCTGTGACAGTGAGAAAAGGAAAGAAACATATAGCTGTTTGTTTAGTGGGGTTTCATAGAGTCCTAGAATGGCTCAGGTTGGAAGCGGCCTCAGAGGTCATCGCCTCCAACCCCCCCACCATGGGCAGGGACACCTCTCGACCAGATTTAGCTGCTCAAGGCCTCATCCAACCTGGTCTTCAACACCCCCAGGCAGAAGGCAAACACAACCTCCCCGGGCAGCCTGTTCCAGAGTCTCACCACCTTCACACTGAAAAACTTCTTCCTAAGATCCAGTGTAACTCTGCTCTCCCTCAGCTTCAATCCATTCTCCCTTGTCCTGTCTCTAGACACCCTCAGGATAAGTCCCTCTGCAGCCTTCCTGGAGGATCCCTTCAGGTACTGGATGGCAGCTCTAAGGTCCCTCTGGAGCCTTTGCTTCTCCAGGCTGAACAACCCCAGCTCTGTAACAGGACATGCACATGCCAGGAGTGTTCCCAGGTGTCATGGATGAAGGGATGGGAGTTGCTTTCCAATGGTCTGCCACATCTTCACAGCCAAGTCCACTGCCTAGGCCTTGGAATGTCATTGGGAATGGAAAGACAGGCATTCACCAGGGCCAGGCAGGCTTAGGAGGAAGACAGAGGAAATCCTTTGATATTCAAAGTATTCAAGAAGAAATAAAACAAATTTTGTTAAATTAACTATGACTTATGAATAGCAATAATAAGAGTTGTCTCCTCCGGAGGCCGGTGCTAATAGTAAAACCAGTACCACAGAGGGATAGAAATTTAAAAGTGGGTAAACTTGCTCCTCCAAGGTGTTACAAGGTTGAAAAGGGCCATTACCAAGGTCTGTAAGCAGAGGCCATTACCAACGCCTGCAAAGCCTTGTCATAAGGAAACCAGCAGATCCCCTGAGCAAAAGGAGTATTCGCTTAACAGCCAGCCATGCAAAGCAGGTTGCTGTATTTGGACATGGGTTCCTTGTAAGCCTCCCCCTCCTGCCTTGCCTGCCTTCCAAGCACCATCTGGGCACAAGCAAAGGGGACTCTGTTGGCTTGGGCAGGTTTTTCTGCCATCAGCCCTTGCTCTAGTCTATGATGCCAGGCCAGGTTATCTACTAGTGTGAACCATGGTGGTGCCACAGAATAAAAAACCTCTGGACAGCTCCGGCATTGCCAGTCTCTATTTTCCTTCCTCTGACTTGAGAAGGTATCAAAGCTGAAGGTCCTCCAGAGACCCTCCTAATTTTAAAACATTGGCTTTTAGACCCATAGTGCACCCTTTGCAGGACATGAACTGCATCCCCTGGCACAGGCTGACTAGGTCCTGCTCCCTCTCCTTGGCCAGACAGAAGTCTCTGGAAGCTGGGCACCCATCAGTGAGTTCAAGGCAAGTTCATCCCCCTCAAGCCTTCATCCTATCAGTGAGTCAGGACTTCATTAAGTCCTAATCCGGTCCAGCTCCACACATGGCTAGGAGGGCTTTTAGATTTCAGTGTCTGGGTTTGGATGTTGCCACACGACTTTTCCATTAAGGAGTGAAGGAGAAAGTCAGTTCTGCCTGCTGGGAGGGCTCAGCCCTTCACTGGACACTCCCTGACAGAGCAGGGCATGTGGTGGCTTGCCTGCTCTAGAAACTCCAGCCATCCTCAGGCACAACAGGGTGAAACAAGGACACTGTGCTTTATCTCTAAATTTCCTTGTTTTCTTGGGCGCCAGCCAGACCCTTTGTTTTTTTGAATATAGTTGTTTGTGGTTTAATTTCCTCTGGGGTTTGGTACTAAAGTAATATTATACCAGCAAAAACTCAGCTTCTGACTGGAACTGTGTAAGAGGAGAGACAAAACAGAGAGTAAAAGCTCAGTGAAACTATAGGGTTTTGCTATGTGATGTTGCAAGGTTGTCCAGAAGATCTCACACAACGACTGTGAAACCACTACAGGGCAACCTGTCCTTGAAGACATCAGTAGCCAGCAAGAGACAGAGAGTATGGGCTGCCACTGAATCCTCACCTCCCTTCTGCCTCTGCTGAGAGTTCCAAAGACAGCATAATCCTGAAGGCTGCCCGAGCCGCAGCACTCAGATATGTCTAGGTATGTCAATGCTTGCTTCTGAGACTCTGTTCAGTCATAGCTGGTGAGACCTTTCCTTGGAAAACACCCTGCAGGCAGACCAGCGGGAATAAATCATGGGAACATCCAAGAAGCAGCTCAGCCTGCATGTTTCTAGGCAGAAGAGGAGGAAGCATCAGGAACCTTGTCCCACCCTTGCACGATCTTTGACAGCTGTGCTGGCACAGTGCAGATGGGAATGAGCAGAGAGCTAGGTCACAGAACTGCTCCTCATGAAAAATAACCATTTTTATTTTCTGAATTCTCTTCCACTTGAATCAGTTTCCTCTACCAGTTTCCTGTGTAACCACAGAGACAGCTACATGGGCCCATGAGGTGGCAAGCAGAAATAAGTGCCCACAGGTGCAGAAATAGGGGACAAAGAGCTGCTGAAATTGGATTATGAAGTTTGCATGTTGAATGTTAGCTTCAGCCTTGGAAAGAATCTGATATTAAAGTGTACCCAGTGGTACACCTAATTAACAAGCCAACTCATTATTGATTACACAAGACCCTAACAATGAGGCCAAGTCCAGGCACAAATCCAGGCTGGTTGCAGAGTGGGTTGAGAGCAGCTCTGAAGAGAGAGACTCGGAGGTGTTGGTTGCTGAGAAGCTCCCCGTGAGCCAGCAGTGCCCTCATGCAGCTCAGAAGACAGCCTTGTGCTGGGCTGCAGCCAGAGCAGTGTGGGCAGCAGGGCAAGAGAGGGCATTCTGCCCCTTGACTCTGCTCTGCTGAGACCTAATCTCCAACTCTGTCTCCAAATCTGGTGTCCCCAGCATAAGGAGGACACACAACTGTTGGAGAGAGTGCAAAGGAGTCCACAAAGATGATGATCCAAGGGCTGCAGCACCTCTGCTATGAAGACAGGATGAAAGAGTTGGGGTTGTTCAGCTTGGAGAAGAGAAGGCTCTGGGGGAACTGTCAATAGCTGAAGAGATCCTCCAGGAAGGCTGCAGAGGGACTCTTCATGAGGGTGTCTAGAGACAGGACAAGGGGGAATGGTTTGAAGCTGAGGGAAAGCAGCGTTGGACTGGATCTTAGGAAGAAGTTCTTCAGTAGGAGCATGGTGAGACTCTGGAATAGGCTGCCCAGGGAGGCTGTGGCTGCCTCCTGCCTGGGGGTGTTGAAGGCCAGGTTGGATGATGCCTTGGGCAGCCAAGTCTAGCTGAGAGGTGCCCCTGCCCATGGTGGGGAGGTTGGAGGAGATGATCTCTGAGGTCACTTCCAACCTGAGCCATTCTATGGTTCTGTGAAGACAATCATCATGAAAAAAACCACTTGCACATGCTATTGGCTCAAGTATGCACATCAGTGGCATGAGGAAGTTGTCTTGCATCAACCACAAGTAGTTCTGAGACAGACTCAAGTGTAAACTGCAGAACTCAACTGTGATGACCTCAAGGGAAACCAAACATAAGGACAAAATAAACATCATCTGTGACAACCAACCCTCCTTCTAGCATTCCTCTCAGCCACCCTTTCAGTGTTTTACAAACTGGTGGCCCTGGACTGCAGGCCTAGAGAAATCAAAACTGCCATGGATCTCAGAGAAATGTTACAAAAGTTCAGCTGACAAGACCCACACCAGAACAATACAAAAATCCCACCACTGAAATGCAGCCACCTCTAGGATCAGATCTGTCAGGCTTTGAACACTTCACAACTTGGGCCAGAGAAGACATTTCCATTCCCCAGCTGAGACTGCAGCACAGATTATTGCACAAAGGAGAAACTTGATGCCCTCTGCATCAGTGCAGATGTGAAACAGAGAGGGAGTCCAAATCTTTCAGCTATGGGAGTGGAAGTTCCTCCAGTGACACTGGGTTGCCAACCATCACAGTTAATGTTGCCAACAGACTTTACTGCAAGTCTGGAGGTACTGGGGGGATTGGGACTGGAGGAGAGGGCTAGGGCACAGGCTCCTGGGGGGAAGCTGTTGTGCAGCAGTCTCAGCTTTCTTTCCAAACAAGGCAGCAGTTCTTTGTCCACATGAGTGCAAAGTCTAAAAGCTCTACGGCCTGAGTGCTACTAAACCAGGAGAGGCTTTTTTGTCATGCCTCTGAAAAGCAAGCAAGCAGGGGAAAAAAGTGGTTTCAGAGACCTTAATGAAAAACTGTTAACATTTGGGTTGCACACTGGCTGGTGTGGTTTCAGTGACAGCAAACTGTTTATTCACTCCCAGCACAGAGTTCTCATTGTCTCCTCTGCAATGGGAGGGGACAGCTGAGCTTGCCCACCATCTTCACACAATCCCTCTCCTGTATAATCACAAATGCCAGTTCCTCCTGGCATGTGGGCTTGGAAAGGTTTGCTCCCTAGGCTGAACCAAGGTGTGGCCACTGTGCAGCCCCTTCCCCAGCAGCCCACTCCTTCTAGGAAGGAAGCCAAGCTACAGGTAGAGGTGTTAAGATTTGAATCCTGGGGGGAAACTCGAGAACAGAGGAGTGGAACAGCTTTTGTGGAAGGACAACATCTGGACAGAAAAAAATCACCTGGCATTGCTGGAAAAGGCTTCCGTGGGCAGCCTCTCTGCCCTCTGGGTGCCTGTGCCCCTTGCTGAATACAGCTGGCTTTCTGTGCCAGGCTAGCAAGTCACCTTGGCCTCTGTTTCCCCAATCTGTTTTATCTGTTGCTTTAATAACTTAAACCTTTTTAATTATTTTAACTTGGTCAGTGCAAGTCATAGAATCACATAATAGCTCAGGTTGGAAGTGACCTCAGAGATATGTGCTCCAACCTCCCTGCCACAGGCAGGGACACTTCTCAACTAGACTCAGCTGCTCAAGGCCTCATCCAGCCCAGCCTTCAACACCTCCAGGCAGGAGGCAGCCACAGCCTTTCTGGGCAGCCTGTTCCAGAGTCTTGGACACCAGAAAACAGAGAGGCAAGCATTACTTTTACCAAACAGCTCCAGTGAGAGCCCCAGGCTGGAAGCCAGGCAGACATCAGCATCTTACCCACTGGTACCAAAAAGTCCTTGTGTCAGAAATGGGTCTGCAACCCTGGGCTCTGAGGGTCCCACAGTCCCTCAGGAAACACATTCCCACTTCCACCCTGCTTCTGACAAGCACTGACCCTCCAAACTCAAGCAGCCTACCTTACTGGGACAGGCTCCTTAAAGGTGAGAGAACAGAATTTCCAGTTCCAGCAAAACAGCACTAAGCTCCCCTACTGAGCTCTCACTAACAACCAACACCCACCCTTCTCCTCTCCCTCCTCCCCTTTTCTCCTCAATTATCAGATGCAGCTGCTCACTTTACTGAAAAGCATAAAAGGAATCATCTGGCTGTGAGCTTCAGTAGGCAACATGTTACAAACAGTCTGACTACAGAGCTAAAAGCTGTGCTGGCCCAAGCGTTTTCTCAGTCCACCTGTGCATCTGTATGTGGTGATGTGCACATTCTGACAATTGCCTGCACACAGGCAGATGCCCCTTAGAAGCCTAACCCCATCCTAGTTGGCTGGCAGGGAAACACAATGAATCTGCTTGTTCCTCACTGGAGCAATTTTAACTGCATGAGAACCCACAGAATTACCACAGAATTGTTGGGCTTGGAAAAGCCCTCCAAGATCATTGAGTCCAACCATCAACACAGCACTGCCACAGCCGTTAAACCGTGTCCCAAAGTGCCATGTCCACACAATTCCTGAACGCCTCCAGGGACAAAGGGAAACTAGTTCTCTAACCAGGAGGCCAGACACCTTGCAAGCTAAAATCTGCACTGGAAGATCATAGAAACACAGAACCTGGAACTGTTGAGGTTGCAAAACACAAGATACTGAGAGCGCTTTTTGGTGGAAAAATGCCTGCTTCCCAAGTCTCCCAGCCCTGACACCTAGAAAATCCCCTGGCCACTGGAAGAGTTGTTCAGAGCACTGCAAAGTCATTATCCCCTTGCAAGAAACGTGGGAGATTTTATGCTGGGGGTAGAGGTGCTTGGTCAAGGTTAACCCTTTCTGCTCTGCCCCAGGCTCCGTGGGATGGTGGAGTCAGCAAGTCCTCTGGGCTGTGCAGGAATTGGAATTACAGAATTGTAAGGGTTGGAAGGGACATCCAGAGAGTATCTACTTCAACCCCGCTGCCAGAGCAGGATCACCCAGGGCAGGTCACACAGAGAACACACCCAGGTGGGTTTGGAATGTCTCCACAGAAGGAGACTCCACAACCTCTCCGGGCAGCCTGCTCCAGGGCTCTGGCACCCTCACAGGGAAGAAGTCCCTTCTGTTGCCATGCAATCTTCTCTGCTCCACTTGCACCCACTGCCCCTTGTCCTATCATTGGACATCCCTGAGCAGAGCCTGGCTCCATCCCATCACATCTTTATGAATATGAATGGAGGCACCCTTCAGGCTCCTCTGCTGCAAGCTAAAGAGCCCCAGCTCCCTCAGCCTGTCCTCAGCAGGCAGATGTTCCACTGCCTTCAGCATCTTTGTAGCTGTGCCTCCAGGAGTTACCTGGCTTGTCCTCCCTTCCTGCTTCCCACTTCCCTCTCTCCCAGCTGAGGTGTAGCAGCAGGATGAGTAACCAGAGTCCCAGAAAAGAGTCATTTTCAGGGAAGGGGATAGTGCTGTGCCTGTACCTCTCTATCCCAATCAGGCCTAGGAGGTTGGTTTTAACCGGTCCTGCCAAGCTTAACAGAAACACTACCCTGAGGTAGGAGTGGCACCCACAGCACCTTCCTGCCTTGCAATTTGGAAGAGGAGAGACCTATTCAGAAAATCGCAGCTTCTGCAGCCTGAGATGGACAGAGGTCCTCAGTTCCTGCTCTTAGAGCCTCTAAGCACAACTACAAAGCTGGGGATTGCTCTGGGGCAACGAGGCCCCAGCAGCAGAGTGCTTAGGATTCTGCAGTGTCATTTGCACAGCCGAACTCATCTCTGCTGTCTGTGGCATCTTTTTATGCAGTCAGGCTCTCTGATGGGGTAGCGAGCTGGAACTGAGTCTTTTCTCCTAATATTTGCTTCCCCACACCTCCCAGGTTTTTTTGTTTTAAACCAAAGGTTCAGATGAGTCAGAGTTAATATTTGCCCAGCACTTGCGCTGCGTGAAGTGCCCGGATAAAGCACAGCAGGATGAGCATTACAAGCAGCATGCTCTGGCCTTGTTTGAACACCATACAACTGCTCACAGAGAAGGTGGGAGAAGGAAGGTGACAGATGGGGATATTTCTTGAGTTCCTGCTCTAGTGGAGGATGTCCCCGCTCACTGCAGGGGGCCTGGACTAGGTGACCTTTGGAGGTCCCTTCCAACCCAAACCATTGTCTGACTCCCTGACACTTTTAACCCACTTTTTCCCACGCTGTCTATTTTATCCCTTTTGCCTTCCCTCTTATAATTTTTTTTTTTTTTTTTTTAACTCTCCACTAACCCTTAAGCTCACTAGCAAACGCTGGGCCAGTTGGAAAGCTATTGGGAAAGGTGGAAACCAGATAACTGCCTGGTTAATCATCTCCACCAGGTTTAGCTGTACCCTGTGCTGTTGTTTCTGCTTAGAAAGCTGGCAAGTGGAGACCCGATTTTAGGTTTTCAGAGATGTCCAATTTCCTTCAAGAGAAAGCAGCCAGTAAGAAAGCAGGAGAGATCAGTCCTTGCTTGGTTGTAATTATGGAGGAAACCATATTCCAGCACTGGCACTGGGGAGCCTGTTTGTTTTTTCTCATCCCCGCAATCCTGACTAAGCCCTGCTTTGTGGGCAGCCTCCCCGCCTAGGGTTTGTTTTCTTTTGGCAGCCCTGATCCTGCTGGCTGCCCAGGGAGCCTGGGCCCCTTTATTTGTACTAAAATGGAGGAGAGAGGGAAAGGGAAGGGGTGGGGGGGGAGGAATTTGCATCAATGGTAAATCACAATAAACCCTCTCTGATAGTCTTTGCTATTCTTGCTTTACGTCCTGCAAAATCTTGCTGGGGGGAAGGGATTCACCAAACCTCCAGAAGTCACAGGGCTACAGAAAGCCCTGAGCAGAGCCAGGCTTCTCAAAGCTGCCACCCCTCAGCCCTGCCTGCTCCCACAGGTGGCTGCTATCTGCTTTAGCTAAAGGAGATGGGCAGGCAGCTCCCAGGAGTTGGCAGAATGCCAAGTGCTGAACACCCCCAAGATTTTTTGATCAGTCCCAACTCTGAAGCCATTCAGCAGGGCTCAGTGCCTGGCAGGATCAGGCCTATCTGTTCAAAAGCAGGGTGTTTGCCAGCATTTTGTAGTCAGGGTATACAGAGGGGAAAAAAAGACACACAACAACAACAACAACAACAACAACAAAAAGGAAAACCTGCAGTGGGGTGAAGTGCAGAGAGAGCATGTAGTAACTGGGGCTTTTTAGGGGTTTTGATTTTTGTTTTGAACATTGAAGAAATAACCTGAGCAAGCTGTTTACCACATGAAACAAAGCTGGGCTGGAATATTGTCAGGCCACTAAACTTGGATTTCAGACAACCAACTCGGATTGACGTCCTGGATGAGCTACAGCCTATTGGCATGGAGAAGGGAGGCAAAATATGCATCTGTCCTGCTGCCAACTTAGGCTAGGCTGCCGTTTTGTTTGGTGTCTAGAGAGCCGGTTTTCGTAATTAAACCAGCCTTCAAACTCCTTTTAAATACAGCTGAAGAAAAGAGGAACTGAAAGGGATTCCTCTAGAGCGTATGCACACTGCTCTAGCAACTCTTACACCAGTTTCTCTGCACTCCCTGGAAATGTTTCCCTTTTTTTCTTTTCCTCCTTTTTTTTTTTTTTTTTTTTTTTTCCTCAATACTTCCCTGCCAATACACACACACCCGCAACATGCACCGACACGCAGCACCACAGTGGGCCAGGGGCAGAGCTGAGCCCAGGAGAAGTCTCCATTCACTATTCCCAGGGAATTTTCACCCCAAAGTCATTGAGGGCTCCCTCAAATTGTTTAGCAGCAGCAGGTTGCTGTACCTGCACACAAAACCACTACCAGCACTGCAGCCAGCCCCACTGAATATAGCACGAAACACTCAGTTCTGTCCCAGGAAAGGGCTGGGGGCAGGCCAAGGAAAAGCTTTTTTGGGCTTTTCTCCTTTTTTTTTTCTTTTTTCCTTTTTTTTTTTTTTTTTTTTTTTTTTTTTTTATGGGGGGGTGGGTAGGTGGGAGTGGGGTGTTTGTTTCCCCACATAACTCCAGTATCACCTGGATTATATTTGTCTGAATTGAATCATGAACATTATTCCTGTTACAGAGAAGGCAGGTCTGGTGTGGGGGGAGGATTCATCCCCATTCAAAATGTTGCTGGGCAAATACAAAAGTCATTTTAAAATGTGAACAAAAGTGTAATAACTGCAGCTGATTGCATTGTTAAACCAGGAAAGAGAAAATTATATACATATATGTGTGTGTGTATAAAGTATAAATATGTGTGACTATAGATACAGCTGTATAAAATCATAAAATCACATAATGATTGATTTGGGTTGGAAGGGACCTCCAAAGCTCATCCAGTCCAACTGCCCTGCAGTCAGCAGGGACATCCTCCACTATGGCAGGTTGCTCAGAGCCTTGTTCAGCCTCACCTTGAGTATCTCCAGGGATGGGGTTTCAACTACCTCCCTGGACAATCTGTTGCAGTGTTCCACCAATCTCATTGTACAGATCTAAATCTGCTCTTCTCTGATTTCACACCACTGCTCTTGTCCTGTCACTGCAGGCTTTTGCAAACAGTCCCTCTGAAGCCTGCTTGTAGCCCCCTTCAGGTACTGGAAGGTCACTCTTAGGTCTCCCCTGTAGCCTTCTCTTGTCCAGGCTGAACAACCCCAGCTCCCTCAGCCTGTCCTTGTAGCAGAGGTGCTCCAGTCCTCTGATCATTTTCAGCCACAACCATTTACATAAACACTTTTAACCCTCCTGTTATTTCAGTACCACATAGCCAGGGCCGAGTAGTTTACCATTTTATATTACTAATGTATGTGAAAATATAAATTGGGTAGCAAAATAAAATCTCTTGAAGAGCCTTGCAAATGCCTTATTTGCAGAGGAAATAGTTTGGTAAAAATCACTGGCAGAATTTCTTCATGGTGTTTGTTGCTTTCCCAGGAATTTGGTCTTGAGGAATGTAGGTTAACTCACTGAGGATGAAATACAGCTAGAATCAGTTTTGAGGGTCAGCATTTACAGCAGCCGGAATACTCTGCTCTGGAGGCTCCTGTTTCCTTCTTGCCTTTTACACAACTCCCTGCTGTGATCACTGGGAACTGGATGCCACACCAAGCAAGCTAACCTTCCAGCACATCACAGAGTCACAGGCTCACAGAATGCCAGGGGTTGGAAGGGACCTCCAGAAATCATCCAGCCCAACTCCCCTGCCCGAGCAGGATCACCCAGGGTAGGTCACATAGGAACACATCCAGATGAGTTTGGAAAGTCTCCAGAGGAGACTCCACGACCCCTCTGGGCAGCCTGTTCACAGAAAAGTTTTCCCTTCTGTCCACATGGCACCTCCACTGCTCCAGCTTACCCCCACTGCCCCTTGTCCCTGTCACTGGACATCCCTGAGCAGAGCCTGGCTCTGTCCTCCCCACACTGCCCTGCACATCTTTATCAGTGTGAATGAGGGCAGCCCTCACGCTCCTCTGCTCCAAGCTAAAGAGCCTCAGCTCCCTCAGCCTGTCCTCACAGGGAGATGTTCCACTGCCTTCAGCAGCTTTGTGGCTCTGCTCTAGACTCTGTGAAGAAGTTCCCTGAGGTTCTTGAGCTGAGGGCCCCAGAACTGGGCACAATATTCCAGATGTGGCCTCAGCAGGGCAGAGCAGGTTATCCACCTTTCCCTTCCTCTGTGAAGGGCTTGCCCACTTGCTTTCATGAGCTGTGCACCACCACTTTCTCAGTGCTGTGTAGTTTTCCTCCTGGCACATTTCTGCATTGGGATTTTTTTCTTCAGTCCCTGCTTACACAGATCTGCTGCCAAACTCTGACTCCTATCTCAACAGCCTGGGCTTCCTCCCACTGCAGCAAAATGGCAGCACTCTTTCTGACATATGACAGAGAGATTTACACTTCAGAGGATGACAGAGCAGCCATGGTGGAGTAGCTTTGGAAAAACAACTCATCAAATTGCTGGCAGTTTTTCAAGCGAGCCTTGCCTTTTGTCAGAGCTGAGCTTTGCTGAAATCTCCTCTTTCCTGCAGTGAGGGGGGCTGCAGCCCCTAATGTCTATAGGGACATGACTACTAAGTGCCAGGTTTTGAACGTTGGGATCACCAGGATTTTGTCTGGGATGTTTTTAAGGCAGGTTGTACCAGGTGGTGGCTGGGAAGCCCAGAGTGCTCCAAGCAGTCGTGAGTCCTTTTTGGTGGCTGGGTCAGCAGTGCTTGGAGCTGCCCTCCCATGGGCTTGTCCCATGCCTCTGTGCTGGTCCTTGCTCATACCCAGCTGCAGCAGTGTAAGAGTCTGAACAGGCAGCTAGCATCAGCACTTCCAGCTCAGGAGGGACAAGGAGCAGGACTAAGGTCTGTGGGGAACAGACAGGAGGGCAACATTCACCCTGCAGCAGCAGGGAGTATCCTGCAGTCTGCCTGGGTGCCAGGGTTAGTCCAGGAGCTCTGCAAAGTCCTGTGCAAGCTTCAGCCTGTGTTTGGTGTTTCATTACCAGGTGAGCAGTGTCAAGATAGCCTTTGCTCTGTGCTGCTTGGGAACCCATATGCTGCCTTCATGACTTGTGGGAGGGTCAGAGACAAGCATTGGAAGAGAGGGAGAGACTATGGGAAGGACCTGCAGTCTTTCTGGCTGGGGCATTGTCAGCATTCAAATGACCATTTTGGTCATCTCAGAGAAGCAAATGCACTGCCAACCTGTGGAAAGGGCAAATGTGGGCCACAAAGTGCCTCAGGTTACATGTCAAGGCTGTGTGTGAAGAGGGAAATGGCATTACAGCACCATCTGAGGTAAGCCTAAACTGACTTCAAGGGAGATCTGCCACAACACCTGTGTGTGTCCTGCCAGGGACGCTGCCCAGGCAGGAGCGCTCCAGCAAACATCCCTCACCAGCCCTCCTGCACAGCCCTGGTTGTGCCTAACAGTTTTCCCAGCCACAGCTTGACCTCATGACTGTCCAGGAGATCCAAAGCATTTGCAGCTGACCTTCCACATAAAGGTTTAATTTAGAGCCAAAAGGCTCCTTCCTGCTTCTGGTCTCTTTCCACTCAGTTTGGAAGCCCAGCTCCCAGCCCAGCACACATGATGGAGTTTCACATTTGTCACTCACTGCTGGTGACTCAGCACCGGGGAGCAGAGCAGAGCTGCTCTCCTGCAGCTGTCCCTCAGCCATCGCTGCTCAATCAGCCCTTTGTAGTTGGGCTGGGGATGGTAGAGCAAGGGGTGTATGAGATGGGAACAGAAGGGAGAACAGATCCAGCTATCAGTGCCACAGGAGAGCTGCCTGCCTTAGGTCCTCATGTCCTGGAGCTACAGCTGCCACAAGCAGTGGGGAGCTCCAATGGTACAGGCACAAACATAGTTCATGGAATCCTAGAATACCTTAGGCTGGAAAAGACCTCAGAGCTCATCTCCTCCAACCTCCCCACCATGGGCAGGGACACCTCTCAACTAGACTCAGATGTTCAAGGCCTCATCCAACTTGGCCTTCAACCCTCCCAGGCAGGAGGCAGCCACAGCCTCCCTGGGCAGCCTATTCCAGAGCCTCACCACCCTCCTACTGAAGAGCTTCTTCCTGAGATCCAGTCTAACCCTGCTCTCCCTCAGCTTTGAACCATTCCCTCTTGTCTTATCTCTACATGNCCCAGCTCCCTCAGCCTGCCCTCATAGCAGAGATGCTCCAGCCCTTTTCCTCACCACACTGCACACCCTGTTTTTTCTTTCTCCATGATGCATTTGCAGGGTGCTTTCTAGGACAGCTGCAGATTTAGATGCACCAAGTGACAGCATTAATGTTGTGGAGGCTTCACTAATACAGAGCAGGGCTTTTTTTACCTGCCTTTTTTGTCTATGGCACGAGAAGTCTTTGATTAGAAATTTGAGATAATAATCCTGACTTCTAGACCCCTTCACAGCTAAGCCACAAATACTCTCTGCCACCAAATCTCTCATCGCTTCCGAGGACTGTATTTCCCTGCCTTAAAAAGCGCGCAGATGAACCACTGCCGCATGATCGTGGCGAGCACAGCAGAAAACAATGGGCTCAAGGACCTTTAAGAAATAGAAATTCCTTTTTTTCACAGGAAACCTCATTATGCTCACTTTTTGGGTGCACGGCAGGATGTGCAAAGAGAAGCTTGAGGACTTGAGCAGCTGAGTCCAGTTCAGAGGAGTCCTTGCCCATGGCAGGGAGGTTTTGAATAAATGATCTCTGAGCTCCCTTCCAATCTAAGCTAGGAATCTATGAAGCTTGTGTGTGCCTCCGTTTGGTGTCCCACAAAGTACTTTGCTCACAGAAAGATCAAGTAGCCCAGAGAGGACACATTTCACAAAGTGAGGACCACTTCTGTTCCCTCAGCAGCCCTTCAACTGGCCAACCTGAAAATACCAAGTATCTCACAACCATGAACACCTCCTGGCACTAAGAAGTCCTGAACACAACAAAAACTTTCTTCTTTGATGATCAGAAAACTTGTGGGAAATGTTTTGATGTCCTGCCAGGAACAGATAGTTTTTCTTTATTGGCTGATGTCTTTGATACTGTATTGAGGACCTCAAGAACATTTTTGGGTTTGTTTTTTTGGTTTTTTTTTTCCCTCTAGAGGACTTTGAGAAAAGTAGGTATTGCTCTTGGACTCTCACATTATGTCCTGCAGGGATTAAAATAAAACTTGTTTGTAATCTATTGCTTCCTGCATTAAAGGGGCTTGCAGAGGCTGCCAGAACTCACTGTGCTTTGTTGCTACTGCCACTGTGTTGTTTTTTTGCTTTGTAATTTCACCTAAGGCCAAGCAGCAGAATCAACGATCATGGCTAACGGCAAACTATTGACTGAGTTACCTCAGCATTAACTCATTCCTGTGTACAGGACTAGTTCTCATGAGCAACATTTAAGACATGCTGGCTGTAGACCAATAGAGTGTTTTCCTGCTCTGATTTTCATGAATCACAGCATCACAGAACGTTAGGGGTTGGAAGGGACCTCCAGAGATCATCCATTCCAACCCCCCTGCCAGAGCAGGATCACCCAGGGCAGGTCACACAGGAACACATCCGGGTGAGTTTTGAAAGTTTCCAGAGGAGGAAACTTCGCAACCTCTCTGGGCAGCCTGCTCCAGGGCTCTGGCACCCTCACCATAATGAAGTGTCCCTCAGATATTAATCTCCTCTCAGCCCTCTCCTCTCCACACCAAACAGCCCCAGGTCTCTCAGTCTTTCTTCATAGCAGAAATGTTCAAGTCCCCCCAACCATCTTTGTAGCCTCTGTTGGACTCTCTTCAGCAGACCCCTGTTGCTCATGAACTGGGGACCCCCAAACTGGACACAGTATTTCAGCTGTATTCTCAGCAGAGCAGAGCAGAGCAGAGGAGCAGGAGAACCTACCTAGCCCTGCTGGACACACTTATCTTTGATGCACCCCAAGATGCTGTTGCCCCTCCCACCTTTCTCTAAGAACACAAACCTCAAGAAGCAGAACTGCTCAGTTTTAGGAATCTGAAGTAAATCAGCTGATGGCAGCAGACAGCAAACTTGTGTGCAGGCTCCTTGGTCCCTTATCTGGGAGGCTAGTAAAAGTAGCCCAAACCCATCAGATGTGGCAGCAATAGGGAATCAGCCTGGCTAGAACCAGCAACAAAGGAGGAATTCACAACTGAGCAGTGTGAATGAGTCCAGAGGCTTTTAACTTATAGAAATAACAGTAGCTGTAAAATAATTTCTTCTCATTAAAAATCTCCCTTTTTTTTCCTATCAGCCCAGGATATCCACATCCATTTTTCCCTTTTATGAACAAGTAGTGCTGAAATCAGTTTCAGATGATGTGATCCAAACCCATCAGATCCCTTCACTTGAAAGAGCTGGAAATGCAAATGAATTAATTTGCAGGATGAGCTTGATGCAGAAAAATGTTGTTTACTGAATTATATTTTGAACAGTCTCTAGTTACTCTCTGCTTTGAGGAAAAAAAAAAAAAACAAAAAAACCACCAGCAAAAGCCATGTGACACCAGAAAAAAATGGGAAGACCTTTTAGCAGCTACTGAAACTGACCTGATGAACCCAGCTCTTGCCACAGGCAAGGTAAACAAATGGACCCTATGACTTACCCAGAGCTTTGCTTTGCTTGGGAGTGGAGGATCGCTGGCGTCAGGAGCTCCAGCAAGAAAACTGAAGCTCTGTTTGCTGGCACAAGAGCCCTCTTCAGAAGGGCAGGATGAAATAAAATGGCACAAGTGATCAGCACAGTGCAGACAGTTCCATTTTCATCTGCAAGTCTGTCTAAGACACTTTGTCTTTACAGCAGATTTTGTCTGGGTGAGGCATTCTTGAGTTGAAGGCTCCAAAGTCTTCAGTGGTGCTGAAGTTTAATGGAACAGTTGTATGGTGAGCTTTGCTTTGAGGGCACATCCACAGCCCTCAGCCTTGCACTGAGGTATTTTTCAAGCTGTTATGAGCTCCTTGCCTTTTCCCCTTCATCTGTGGAAGAGTAATAAACCAGAAGGCTCAAGAGTATTCTTTCTTTCAGGGAATTCCCAGTTGGTCAAGCTGTTAACCTTCATACATCTCTCTGGACATCAGCACTGGCCATGTATTGATTTGGCTGGAGGTCACTCAGCCCTACCTTTTTAACCTTGAGAAGATGATGGTGGGCCTTGCCTAACAGTTCACACAAGCTGAGACACAGCAGAGTGAGGACCCTTGACATAGGCTGGTTTCACCAGATGTGGACACCCCAGTCCTGACTCATTGTGAACAAGTACAAAGACTCGTTCAGAACAGCACTGCCTGGAGCAGCCTTCACCCTTGGCTTGGTCAGCTGTGCCTTGGTCAGCTGTGGCTCCACAAGTATGGAAAACACAGGATCAGAGAATCCTATCAATGCTTCAGGCTGGAAGGGACTTCAGCTTGTCTACTCCAACCTCCCCACCATGGGCAGGGACACCTCTCAACTACATTCAGATGCTCAAGGCCTCATCCAACCTGGCCTTCAACACTCCCAGGCAGGAGGCAGCCACAGCCTCCCTGGGCAGCCTATTCCAGAGTCTCACCAACCTCCTACTGAAGAACTTCTTCCTAAGATCCAGTCTAACCCTGCTCTTTCTCAGTTTCAAACCATTCCCTCTTGTTCTATCTCTAGACATCCTGATGAAAAGTCCCTCTGCAGCCTTCCTGTAGGATCCCTTCAGCTATTGGAAGGCAGCTCTAAGGCCACCTGTAGTCTTCTCTTCTGCAGGCTGAACAACCCCAGCTCCCTCAGCCTGTCCTCATAGCAGAGGTGCTGCAGCCCTTGGATCACCTTCGTGACCTTCTCTGGACTCTCTCCAACAGCTCTGTGTCCTCCATATGCCGAGGACAACAGAGCTGGACACAGCACTGCAGGTGAGGTCTCAGCAGACCAGAGCAGAGGGACAGAATCCCCTCTCTCCATCTCTGGCCATACTTCTTTGGATGCAGCCCAGGTTGCAAGTGCCCACTGCTGGCTCCTGTCCAGCTTCTCCTCCACCAGCACCCCCAAGTCCTTCTCTGCAGGGCTGCTCTCAATCTCATCATCCCCCTGTCTGGATTGGTATCAAGGATCACCCTAAGCTAGGTGCAGGATCTTGCACTTTGTGTTATTGAACCTCATGAGATTCTCCTCAGCCCACTTCTCCAGCCTGTCCAGGTCCCTCTGGATGCCACCCATCCTGTCCTTCACACTCATATAGCTGCTGAGGAAAAAAAGCTTTTAAAAAATGCACTTAATGACAGACTGTTTACATTTGCTTTACCTTGTTGCAGACTTGCTGACTGCTTGGCAGCTGAGACCTTTTAATAGTTCTGGTTTTCTTTTCTTTATTTTTGAATACTGAAGGGATCCTGTCACATTTGGAAGGGCCAAGGCTGGTCTGCTGTCTCTGTTTGCCAAGTCCATGTAATTCCTTGCAGAGGATATTTTCATACATGAATGCCTCAGGAAAGCTGTTAGCTGTTCTAAAAGAAAAATAAAACTAAATTAACTTAAAATGAAAGTGGCAGGACCCCAGCACCTGGTGACAAGGAACACGTGGAGTGTGAGAAACCTCTGGGCAGCTCTAAAGCATTGAGTAACCCCTGCCATAGCCATGCTTTGGCAGGCAGAAGCTCTGAGTCAGCCCCTCCTCCCCCCTTCCAAATGATGATGAGGTTTAAAAAACAATAATAATAATCCATGTGGAGGTTTCTTTTTTGCCTGATGTCTGGACCCTTGAGCAGACATTCTGCTCATGCTTTCCCCTTTCTCTCACCGCCTCTGTGGCTCAGCACAAAGCTACATCTCTTTTCTTTAACTGCAAGCCAAGGTTCTCATCTGATCACTTTGCTTCAGGACAAACAATAAATATGACAAGGCTGGCAAGGAGCTCTGAGAGCTCGTGCTGCTGATTGCTGCAATAACAAACTGGTATGTTTACACAGCCTAAAACACAGAGGCAGTGAGAAAACAGGCTTCAGTTTCAAGATATAAATCTTCCTCATTGTGAGAAATGGCTTGAGAGCTGTTTGTTTTAATTAATAGTTTCAGAATGGTGAATAATTGGAGTAAAACAACTGCTCCAAACCTTCACCTAAATTCTAGAAGAAAACAAACAACAAAACAAAAAANATGAAAAAAAAAACAAAAAAAAAAAAAAAAAAAAAAAAAAAAAAAAACCAAAAACCCCCCCCCCCCCCCCAAAAAAAAAAAACAACCAAAAAACCCCAAAAAACAACAAAGCAGTCATTACAAACTTCTTTTAAGATACGAAGTTTCCAGCTCGCTTGTGGCCAAATATTTTCAAGTAAGAACTTGGAGCTAGACTCCGGAACCCAGTTTGAAAGAAGTAAATGCCCTGATTTTAAATCACAGAATGGGCTGTGTTGGAAGGGATCTTGAAGATTACCTAGTTCCAAGCCTCCTGCCACGGGCAGGGACACCTTCCGCTAGCCCAGGTTGCTCAAGGTCCCACCTCAACTGGCCTTAAACACCTCCAGGGAGCAGACATTCACAACCTCCCTGGGCAACCTCTTCCAGTGTCTCATCGCTCTCACTGTAAAGAATTCCTTCCTAACTTCCAGTCTCAGTCTCCCCTCTTCCAGCTTCAATCCATTCCCTCTCAGCCTAGCACTGCAACCTCTTGTAAAAAGTCCTTCCCCAGCTTTCTCATAGGCCCCCTTCAGGTACTAGTCTGTATAAAACACATATGACTGTTCATTTAAGCTCCCATGTATAGATCTTAAAAATCTATTTTAGTTTGATTTCCAGGAACTGTACCTTGGGCTCTTCCATAAACATATCTCTATATTCATATGATGAGAGGGATTTGTGCATCTCTAAAATCCCTGGCATTAAGCCATGACTTGGCAGTCAAAAGAATATATGAAGAGCTTTATGAAAAATTAGTCATTGCATTCCTCTAGCACCTTTCACCTGAGTCTCTCAAAGCAGTTCACAAGGAGGAATTATGCCAGATAGGGAAATATTCTTAGCCCTGCTCAGCCATGGAGGAACCTGCAGCACAGGGCAGCCCAGGGGCTTCTACAGGTCATTGTGGTCCAGGTTTTCTGACCTGACTGAACTAAAGATTGATGTCTGTATCCTCTGTCCCCCCCGCTGCTCTCTCCCCATTACCCAACTCCGGTTCCCACCATCTGAAATCCTAAGACTCTAGAATCCTAGAATGGGTTGGGTTGGAAGGGACCTTAATGATCATCAAGTTCCAAGCTGCTACCATGGGCAGGGACACTTTCTCTTAGACCATGTTGCTCAAAGCACACATGGTGAGGTTGTCCCGTGTGCTGCCAATCCTGCTGCTGTCCCCCAGCACCTTTGTTTGCTGCATTCATTTCCTGCATCCCATCATCTCCTGCTGCACTTTGGAAAACATGGCCCTGACCCTGAAGAGTTTATGGGGTGAACAGATCCAATTTTCTGTGAGGGTGAGAGAGACACTAAGAAAAGCAGCTGTCTTGCCAACACCCCCTAATCACTTTGCTTACATGTTTCGTGTCTTTCCCTCAGCCTTTATCTTTCTGTTTTGTTTTGTTTATTTAGATTATAAGCTCTTCAGGCCAGGGATCCTGCCTCCTTCTGCCGTTACAACACCTACCACAGCGTGGCCCCGGAGCCTGTTGGAGCCCGGTGCTGCTACCAGAGTCAAACAATAATAAATAAAACCAGGGCTGTGAAGAGATTATAATTAGAGCAGTGCAAAACTCAGCAGTTTTGGTTTGCATTGGTTCCTCCCTGCTGAGCCTACGTTGTGTTTTGGATCTCTGTAAAACGAAAAAAACACAACCCCCCCCCCCCCCCACACAACACAACAAANNCCCCCCAACAACAACAACAACAACAAAAAATCAAAAAAAAAAAAAAAAAAAAAAAAAAAACCCAACCAACCACCCAAAGCAAAACTCCCAAAATGCCAAATGTTGCTGGGTCTGGGCACAAAACTGTTCACAGACCAGGGGGTTGCAATGGTTCCTCCTTAAAATTATCAACCTGCCAAGGCTCAGTCCAGGTTTTACTAAGAGGTTCTGAAACCTTTGCAGATTTTGGGGGGAAGCAGCCAAGTTTTGGGTTTCATTGCAGAAGTCTCTCTAAGCTCTGCTTAACATACTAATCACCACACTGTGCTGCCCTGTAGCTAGCCTGAGGATTTGATCTTCCCCACCTGCCCATGCAGATCCACCACTGAGTGCCATAGCCAGCTTTAAAACCATGCTTCAGATTGCTGCAGCCCTGGCAGTGCCCAGTGACTATGGGTAAACAGAACCAGGTCTGGAATCCTCCACTGCTGCATTTGCTGTGCCATGGACTACAGCACCCCAAACACCTTCAGCTGAGCAGTCGCTCACCTTGCTCACCAGAGTCTCTGGAGGAGGCCATCAGGAGGGAAACAATGAGCAGGAGACTGGGAGGGGACACCATGTCTCAGATGGCAGCAAGGAAGTGCAAGTCTTCGCTGTCGGACCCTTCCACATGTGGGTCCTGCTCCCCTCTGTCTCTCTTTTAGGTGCTGGAGATAGAGGTGAAAGGCTCCACCCCCAAAATAATGATGATGCTTATGCAGCCCAACAGCTCAGGCTTGGTATGTGCAATGCCATGCACCATGGTCAAGTCAAAGAAGCAGCTAGAGTACCAACCTTCTGAGATGGGAGGAAGCCCTGCACCCAGGGCATGCACGTGGTTGAGCCAGTAATAAGGGGCAGCTGCTCTGGCCGGGAGGAAAGAAGCACAGACATCTTCCCGCATCACCACCAAAATGAACCCACTCATTACAAGGCTCAGCACAGCACCAGTTATGGCTTGGTGGCTCTACCAGAGCATCTCAGAGGAGCAAAGACCTCCTGGCTCCTGGCTTGCAGGTCTCCCAATCTTCTCCATAGGCTGCACAGGCAAGGCAGGCTCCAGGCAGGCTCCTAGGGCGAGACCACATCTGCTTCTTGCACCTGCTACCTCACAAGTGATTGAACTGGCAGGAGCCTTTGCATCCACACACATCATCCCTGGCAAAATCTGCAGGAGCTGCTGTACTCCAGACAAACAAAAAAAAAAAATCACATGGATTTGGGTGGTGAATGGCTGGAGAGCAGCCCTGAGGAAAAGGACCTTGGAGTCTGGGTTGATGAAAAGCTCAACATGAGCCTGCAGTGTGCACATGCAGCCCAGACAGCAACCGAGTCCTAGGCTGCATCAAGAGCAGCGTGGCCAGCAGGGCAAGGGAGGGGATTCTGCCCCTTTACTCTGCTCTTGTCAGACCCCACCTGGAGTACTGTGTGCAGTTCTGGAGCCCTCAGCACAGGAAGGACATGGAAGTGTTGGAGTGGGTCCAGAGGAGGGCCACAAAGATGATCAGAGGGCTGGAGCAGCTCTCCTATGAGGACAGGCTGAGAGAGTTTGGGCTCTTCAGTCTGGAGAAGAGAAGGCTTCGAGGGGACCTGATAGTAGCCTTCCAGTATCTGAAGGGGGCCTACAGGAAGGCTGGGGAAGGATTATTTACAAGGTCCTGCAACGACAAGACAAGGGGCAATGGGTTTAAACTGGCAGAGGGGAGATTTAGACTGGATGTTAGGAGGAAGTTCTTTCCAGTGAGGGTGGTGAGGCACTGGAATAGGTTGCCCAGGGAGGTTGTGGCTGCTCCCTCCCTGGAGGTGTTCAAGGCCAGATTGGATGAGGCCTTGAGTAAGCTGTACTAGTGGGAGGTGTCCCTGCCTATGGCAGGGGGTTGGAACTAGATGATCCTTGAGGTCCCTTCCAACCTTACCATTCTATGATTCTATGATTTTAGCAACACTAAGTAAAAAATCAGTGAAGATCTCAACAGAAGTATTTTGGTGTTTGCCAGATGACAAGTTGTGGGTCCACACACTTCACAGGAAGTGTCACTTCTGCAAATTAATAGCTAATAATAAAGGGAAATATTTAGGTTTCATGGCAAAAAAAAAATGCTTTTACCCAGACTTGGCATGGTCTGGGAGTCTGGAGGATTTATTTTTATTTGGGGTAATTTTGTAGGATAGAAAAACCTCCTCCTAATTAGCAGTAATAAAAACCTTAGCTCACAATCCTAGTGAAGAAGCAGTTACGTGCCTTATCATGGACTTTTCAGCTGAGTATAACAGAGGTAAGGGAAAGCAGCTCAAAGAACCTCAGCTTTTGTGGTGGGGTGTACAGTGCCTCAGCTAGAGCACAGGATATGAGCCTGTTTATTCAGTCTGTTCTTCTGTAAACTGCAAGCAGGAAGAAGAGTCATTTAAGCATGGAGGAGGAGGGGTGCCTGGCCTTGGGATCCAGGCTGGAGGCAGCTGTCCTACCTGAGTATTCTTTGCTGTGCTGCACAGCTCTCCTGGGCTTGCTCCTGAGTCCAGCCAAGGCTGGACCACGGACCAAAGCAGCACAGGGAGGGGAGGAGGGTGCAGCTGAGACAAGCATAGCCATGCCTTTCAGCAGAGGCAGGGATAAGCACACTCCTTTGTCCTGGTTTCAGGGCTGGGTGTGCAAAGAAGGAAGTCAAGCACAGCGGTCAGGCAGCCAAAACCAGAGCCTCCGTGTCATGGACCACTGGTGATGCTAATTTTTGGTTTACACCATACTGGTGCAGAAAGATAAGCAGCTGGATTTTTGAGTATGCATTAAATTGCGAAAGTTAAAGCTTTCTAAAGTATTCATCAGCAAAAGCACAGATATCTTACTTGAAGAAGTTCTTCAGTACAAGGGTGACACAGACTGTCCAGGGAGGTTGTGGCTGCCTTCTTTCTAGGGAGGTTGAAGGCCAGGGTGGATGAGGCCTTAAGCAGCCCAGTCTAGTTGAGAGGTGGGGAGGTTGGAGGAGATGAGCTCTGAGGTCCCTTCCAGCCTGAACCATTCTAGGATTCTATGACCTCACTTTCCTTCTCACTGGTAACTTGTTCAATACGGAGTTAAAAAAAGCTCCTTCTAAAGGAGCAAGGAAACAACAAACAACTCAGGCACTGCTAAATACAGCTTAGACATAATACAGATTCTACTGAGGAAAGGGATCAAAGTCATAGTACCTGGTGAGTAAAAGTAATAAAAGAGTAAGCAGATGTGAAGCCAGGCAGTTAAATCTGTGGGCATCCCCAACAGGTACTTGTTTTATTACTGAATTTTAGCTTTTCAACCTGTAAAAGCTCCAATTTCCCCCATGGCAGAAAATTGCATAAAGTCCTCCATGGCTTCCCAGTTCCACCTCTACAACCTCAAAAAGGCCAGGAACCCAAACTCTTAATTAAACTGCAGCACCCGTTTGAATTCTTTTACTGAATGCTGGGACAGTAAAAATCTCACCAGGCCATTCTCCCATCCCTGCACCTCACAGTTCATGTTAATACATGCCCCTATTCAGTGCTCTGTTTTTTCTCTGCCATGTAGATGGGGGGGGAAAAAAAAAAAAAAAAAAAGAAAAAAAAAGAAGAGGCATGCAAAAGAAAAATGTTTGCTTCTCCAAGAAAGATCTAGAACATGCTTCTCCCCAGCAGTATTCCCTGCAGGATAAGGCTAAAGAGCTGTAAGAGTGATAGGAGGCATAACTGACTCTTTTTTGTCTTAATTAACAGTGCAGTGCCAAACTGAAGCAGATTTCTGCTGACTTAGCATAAGCCTCACAAGGAAGAAATCTGACAGTTATAGTTTTGCATCTCCAGCCCTTGCTCCTGCTGTTTGTATCAGACACCAGCACTCCTGCCACAGGCTCCTTCACACAGCTGGCCTCTTAATGCCAGCTCTGGTAGGTAATCTATCCAGCTCAGCAGAGTTCACAGGCAGACACCTCCCTCTCTTAACTTTAATTAATGCTTTGTTGTAGTCTCCCCTGGGGATGCAGCCATGCAGATTTTTCACAATGGAAAATGTTCACCATTGGGATTCTGGATCTGGAAAATCTGCTGCTCTCACTCAGTGTTTTAAATGCCCATCAACATCTCTTTAGCTATGGAAGGCATTACGCAATTCATTCTCTAGCTTGGGAGGAGATAAAAGACTAATTCAGCCAATTTAATTCTCCCTGCAACTTTTTGCAATGTTCTGCATCCACAGTTAGTGTAGCTACAGCCAGTTTGTGCACTAATTTATGCTGTCACATCCCACATATCGCTCAAACCTTCCAGATGCTGAGCAGTCTCAGCTCAAGTCTTGAACTGTTTCTTGCTGCGTGGTTGTTTTTCCTGCATAGCTCCTAACTGTGGCTTTTGCTGATCTAGGACCAAATGCTATGGCTTAGCATGACTGAACAGACAGGCACAGAATCACAGAATGCCAGGGATTGGAAGGGACCTCCAGAGAGCATCCACTCAAAACCCCAGCCACAGGAGAAGCACCCAGGGCAGGTCACACAGGAACACATCCAGGTGGGTTTGGAATATCTCCACAGAAGGAGACTCCACAACCTCTCTGGGCAGCCTGCTCCAGGGCTCTGGCACCCTTACAGGAAAAAAAGTTTTCCCTTCTGTTCCTGTGGCACCTCTTCTGCTCTAGCTTGCCCCCACTGCTCCTTGGCCTGTCATTGGGCATCTGTGAGTAGAGTCTGGCTCCAATCTCCTGACACTGCCCTGCAGATCTTTACTAACATGAATGAGGGCAGTTCTCAGGCTCCTTTACTCCAAGCTCAAGAGACCATCTGAGAGGTGTCCCTGCCCATGGTTGGGAGGTTTGAGTAGATGAGCTCTGAGGTCCCTTCCAACCTGAGCAATTCTGATTCTAATAAAGTGCTACACTCTCAGTCAGTGTTCTCTGATATTTTCTTTGCTTTGGATGTTGCAATTAGCAAACAGTGCTGGTTTGTAATTCTCTCCTTTTTAAAACATGCAAAACCAAGTTGCCCCCAAAGCAGGGCTTGCAGTACCTTTCAAAGGGTGTGAGAGCTACAGTCAAGTTGTTGCAATAAGGTGACCCTAGGGACAGTGATCTCCAGGCAATCATCCTTCTGCTTCCTAATTAATTCTTTTTCTCTTCCTGGCATGATGCCCAAGTCACAGTTCCAGCCTCACACTGCCATGTCCATTTGAATCCTCAAAGAGTTAACGGTAGGAAAGACAAAAGGGCGTCACCATCTTCTCTCCTCCTGTCCTCTTCCAACAGAGACTGATCTTCTCTTTCTTAATACAATTTACTTCCTACAGCAAACATTTCAACCCCCATTTGAGATTCCTGCTTTGCAGGTCTGCATCTTCTGTTTTTTACCAAGACTGAGATCTAACCAATTTCATGTGATTTCATGTCAGAAAGATAAGAAGTGGTAGAATTTTTGATCCATAGGGAAACAAATATTGATGAAGATTCTTCAGGAAGTCACTTGTCTTCAATGCAAAAAGGCTATGCCAAGGGGTAGAATGGAGCTTGGGCTGATGAAGTCCTGCTCTAGTTCTACAACAACGGGCTGGAACTTTTCTAGTACCTACATGTCTTGCTATCTACATCACCATCAACATAATGCTTGTGCTCCTCCCAGTAGTGACACTCCCTCTCTCCCTGTCTCTTTGCCCTTCTTGTCAGCCTAGCAGAAAAGATTGCCTGGCAATTTGAAGTAAAGCTTTGTGCAGGAGAGCATTGGTGGAGGGCATCTGTATATCAATACTGGGGAAGTTCTTCAGTACAAAGGTAAGACTCTGGAAGAGGCTTCCCAGGGAGGTTGTGAATGCCTGCTCCCTGGGGGTGTTGAAGGCTAGGTTGGATGAGGCCTTGAGCAGCTGAGTTCTGGCAAAAAATTGTCCTTGCCCATGGTGGGGAGGCTGGAGATGAGCTCTGAAGTCCTTTCCAACCCGAATCATTCTAGGGTTTTACAACAAGGCATATTTATGGTACCTTGTCATACATAGTCTGTCAGCTGTGCCAAGTAGCTGCTGTCTTAGTTAGATGTCAGGCCAGCAGGCCTTGACTACCAGAATTCACCCACTGATGTGGACATCTGTAAGCAACCTGTGCAACTAAGCTGAGAAGAAACACATCGTCTGCAGCACGGTCCAAGGTGTCCTCCCCATTACGGGAACTGGTGAAGCCTATCTGCCCATAAGGCTGGTGGGGTTAAATTCTGTTCTCATGGAGGAGATCTAATAGAGCTCCAAAAAGCAAAAGTAAAGGCAAAGCAATCAGACTGCAGAAGGTTTGATACTATCTCTTCAAAGGGTGAGGCACAAGCACTGAGTTCATCACACTCATCCAAAATGTTGAGCTTATCACCTCCACCCAGTGAAAGGTTCAGGTCACTTCTTTCTCAGTTCTCCTGCTGCCTTTTCTTGTTTCTCTCTGTCCAGTATTGTTTAGAGATTAAAAAAAATTACATTAATCAGCACCTTGGAGTATGAGTTCCAAGGCTGCTTTATTGTGAAATTTAGGTGTGACTCACAGTAGCTGCAGATCCACCTGCGAGGCTGGACCAGCTTTGTTATTTGTGTGTGTTGCTGCTTTCCACGCTGGTCTTGCAGCAGGACTTGCAGCCACAGCCCAGAAGGAGATGAGAACCAGCAGTACCTCATCCAGGGTGCGGCTGAAGCGCGATGTCGCAAAAGGAGATGATGGCAACGCTACAGGGAGCAGCACCTGGGGGAGGGGAAAGAATGAACAACAGAAAGAACCATTTATGTACTGAAATGCAGAGAAAGGTGAGGTCTGCAAAGTCTGATTTACCTGTCAGGGGAATATCAGGAGCAAAACCCAAGCACTATCTGCAAACAAACACAGAGGTGCAGGATGAGACAAGCTCCAGCGGTGGTGACATTGCAGCCACCAGCGGAGTGCTGCTGCATGTCAAAGGCTGTGGAAAGTTATTGCTGTGACCACTCCAAGGGTGGCACCACCTGAATTAATTCGGCCACAAGCAAGTACACCTGGGAGCATCAGGACTTATACTGCTTGGTTTCCTGTGGCATTTTGTGGCTGATTGTTCTGAGGCTAGCAAGAGGCAAGAGCTGGAGAAAGATTTTTCTGCAATCGTATTCCATGTGGATTCTCTGGGGTCTAATAACATAAGGTCAGCTTCCTCTTCTGCCCATCCTTCAATGAGGCACTAACTTGGATGCCTGTCTTCTGCCCAAGTGCTGGACTTCTAGAAATCTGTCCAAATAAACATTTTATCTGTAATGAGTTTCTCTCTGGCCAAGGTGTCTGAAGCTCACCAGCTTACTCCAAAGCTGCTATAGCAGCACAGACACAAAGAAATCATCAGCTAGACACAAAGACATCATCAACCATATACAAATACATCATCAGCTAAACCTCATTTGCTTAGGAAGCCAAGGTTCCTTTAAAAAATATGTATAAATCACACATTTACTGGAAGAGCAGCACAGCTCACATCATCTGTCTGCTGACCGTGGAATCACAGACTGGTCTGGGTTGGAAGCAACCTCCAAAGGGCATCCAGTACAACCCTTCTGCATTCAGCAGTGACATCCTCCACTACAGCAGGTTGCTCAGAACCTTGACAAGCCTGACCTTGAACAACTCCAAGGATTAAGCCCCAAGTACATCCCTGGGCAACCTGTTGCAGTGTTTCAGCACTCTCATGGTGCAGAACTTGTTCCCGACATCCAATCTAAAGCTATTCTTCTCTAGTTTGAAGCCATTGCCCCTCATCCTATCATGCAACCCTTAGGAAAACAGTCTCTCTCCAGGCCTGCTTTGGAAACACAGGGCTGAACTCTTGAGAGTTGCTTAGTGATTAAGCAAACGACATCTTACACCAGAAGCAGCACCCACAGACAAGAGTCTTGCTGCGAAGCTTCATCAGTGCAACTGTGGCATAGGAAAGACAAAAATATAATGCTCACCAAAAGAGTCCTGACAGGAAATACCCCTGGAACAAAGTGCAGAGGAATAGACCTTTGTGTTTTCATTTAAACAGGAAAGGTAAATGGAAACCAAAATAAATGAAGCTATGCTTAAAATAAAGGTTACTATATTCTAGGCCACCAAAGGTGCGGCCTGACCTAAGCCACCTGACCTAAGAATGGGTGCGGATGTTTGGGATAAAGGAAGGGAGGCCTGGAAAACTTATCTAGATAAGTTTCATGGAATGAAAACAAACAATTGCTATCTACTGAGGGGTACAATGGAATGGGTCAAAAGAGAGAGTATGGTAGTTTCTTTGTTGGCATTCACGGAGGATTGGGTCTGCTGTCGTGGAAGAAGGCTTTGTGGAGCTTCTGCTCATGTAGCTGTCTACCTGACCCTAGAGGCTCCCACTGACTGAAGCTGCTCATTCTGTGCTGTTTTAACCCTCAGCAGAATGAGGCTGGATGCTGCCCAGCTCAGTGCCGGGGCAGGGAATGCTGGCAGCTGGCTAAGAGACACTGAGATGCCACAGCAAAGTGTTTCCTGCGTACATCCCACCTGGCAATCTCACTTTGGGACTCAGCATTGTTTCAGGATTCAGGACCATTGCAAATCTGCTACAACTCATCCCAAACAAACAGTCGGTTAATGGGAACCTGTCCATCACAGTCCTCTTCTTGCAGTTTTATGAGGAGAGAGAAGCTGCTAATATGAATGCCAAAGCCATTTCATGAAGGATGCCATGGTAGATGCCAATTATCCCTTCTCAGACTCTTGAAAAGGTGGCAGCAGAGATACATTTTTGTGCATTAAGTGTGTATGAGCACCTTAGAACACTCCAAAAGCTTCTCCTAAAGGTATAGTCTTGCAAGCTGCTGAACATTCTGGCTCCAGTCCTGCAAAGCACTTAAATATTTGTCAAACTCAGCAAAACCCTTCACGTGCTTCAAGCTAACCCATCCAGGAGCAGTTTGTTGGACCAGGCTCACAGAAGCTGCACTAAAGCCACACCTTGCACAAGTGAAATCTCCCCAAGCTAGTCATGGTCTCTGTGGCCATTTGCCTCCTTACATGCAGCTACCAACAAGCTGCATCAACATTTGCATTGTCTGGTCATGTTAAAAAGACAAAAAACCCAAAAACCTGTTCCAGTGGCTCCATCATTTCATCTTGGGGAAATTTCTTTAACAGGGGACAAACAAGGAGACAGCTTTGCAGGCAGTGCTGGAGAGAAAAGATTTCCCTTCCCAGATTCAGCAGTCTCTGGGAAGCAATAAATCCACTCAGGGACATGCTAAAAAATAAAGCAATTCCTAAACCAAATCATTCAGCCTTCAAACCCTACCACAGGCAATTAGCATGTTTGGCTAATTGGGTGTGGCTGTCACCATGTAAAGATAAACACAGGCTTTGCAGGGTCTGATCAAGCCACTCTACCATCTGGCAGAAGACAGCTCATGTGACAGCTCTGGCCAGCATGACAAAACGCCACGAACTTGAAAACTGGAACACCGCAACAGGTTTCCCAGGGAGCTGGGTGAGGCCCCATCCCTGGAGATATTCAAGGTGAGGCTGGACAAGGCTCTGGGTAACCTGCTCTGGTGGAGGATGTCGCTGCTGACCGCAGGGGAGTTGGACTGGATGAGCTTTGGAGGTCCCTTCTAACCCAGACCATTCTGTGATTCTATGAATTTCTGGACAACCAGTTAAAGGTAAATCAGTTTGTTACAGCAGTCAGAAATGGAAACATTCATCACGTGGGATTGCTGTGGCCCAACTAAACCACAGCTGGCTTTACTACATTAATACTGTTTTCTGCTATGAGCTAGATCTTAGATGAGAAGTGGTGTCCCTCAAGGCTCTGCACTGAGACAAGTGCTGGTCAATCACTTCATCCATGATATTGACAGCAAGACTGAGGCACCCTCAGCAAGTCTGCAGATGATACCAAGCTGAGTGGTGTGGTTGATAAGACTGAAGGACAAGATGAGCGTCATACAGAGGGACCTGGACAGGCTGGAGAAGAGGGATGAGAAGTACTTCTTGAGGTTTAATAGAGCAAAGTGCAAGGTCCTGCACTCAGGTCAGTGCAATCCTAGACACCAATCCAGGCTGGGGGATTATGAGATTGAGAGCAGCCCTGCAAAAAAAAACTTGGGGATGCTGGTGGATGAGAAGCTGGACATGAGGCAACGGTGTGCACTTGCAGCCCAGAAGGCCAATAGCAGCAGGGCCAGAGATGGAGAGAGAGGATTCTTCCACTTCACTGTGCTCTGGTGAGACCTCACCTGCAGTGCTGTGTCCAGCTCTGGAGCCCTCAGCACAGGAATAACATAGACCTGATGGAGTAGGTCCAGAGTAGGCCACAAAAATGACTGGGGGCTGGAGCAGCTCTGCTACAAGGACAGGCTGAGGGAGCTGGGGTTGTTCAGCCTGGAGAAGAGAAGGCTCTAGGGAGACCTAAGAGTGACCTTCCAGTACCTGAAGGGGCTACAGGAAGGCTACAGAGGGACTGTTTGCAAAGGCCTGCAGTGACAAGATGAGGGCAATCATTTGAAGTAAGAGAAGAGCAGATTTAGATTGGACGTGTGGAACAAGTTCTGCACCATGAGGGTGGTGGAACACTGCAACAGGTTGCCCAGGGAGGGAGTTGAATCCTCATCCCTGGAGATATTCAAGATGAGGCAGGACGAGGCTCTGAGCAACCTGCCCTAGTGGAGGATGTCCCTGCCGACTGCAGAGGGGGCTGGACTGGATGACCTTTGGAGGTCACTTCCAACCCAACCCATTCCATGACTCTACAATCCTCAGTACCATGTAGCAGGCAACTGCACAAAGACTGCAGAGCTCAATTCCTTGTGATCAGTTCCTGCAGGACTGTTGCAGGCAGGGGGAGAGCAGAGCCTGACGGAGGTGGCAGCAACTTTATTTGATTTGTGCGGTTTAGCTTCTGATACCAAGCTCCCCCTCCTTAGCAACATGTGAGCGTGTTTGTGGGTTTGCAGATTGACTTCAGTGCCCCAACAGAGCATCCTCCCCTTCTGCTACTCCTCTGGAAACAACTCCAGCCAGTGCGTCTCACACATAATTGACACTGCCTTGCCCAGCCTCTAGAAATCATATTTAGAAGACAGGTAAAACCTGGGGGGAGGGATTTTTCTGGACTAAAGTGGGAGTATTTGGGGGAGACCATGATGTGACTCCTCCAGCTGAGGTTTCCAAGTGTGCATTTTGTTTATGGTGTGGTGTGCAAAACACATCAGGAAGAAAGCTCTCAGGAGAGGCAGGAATCTGCCCAGCATGTGGTAAATCCCCTGCACAATATCCAACTCTCCTCCTCCACACTGCTGCCATTCCTAGAGTCCCTTTCTCCAAAGGGCATTTCTGCAGCAAGTGCCCACCAGGGTGAAAAGAGGCTATTTACAGATACCAGCTCTCAGAAAGAGACCCTCGAAAGCAGCCTCCAAGTGGTGCTCCAGGTGGAGGGCAGGGGGACACCCTGTATCTCACAAGATGAATGACCCAGTTTGCCTCCATGGCTTGCTGTGACTCACTGGAGCTGGCTGCGAGACATTTCCTTTGTCTAGCAGCCCTGCATGTCACCATGGAGTCCAGCCCTCTTTCACAGGGGGATGTTAAAATGAATGCACATTTCAACACTCCTTCAGCTCACCTCACAGCACCAATAACAACAGTGCAATATTTTAAACTGCTTTTGCAAGCCTCCTTTCTACAGGGCAGTTGAAAGGCTATAAAAGCATTTTAACAATTTTATAGATGGTCTCCAGAGCACTTTTGTGCTGTGGGAGAACAGAAGTTTTGTTGCCATTTGCCCGTGGACAGCTGCCAAACTCACCTGTCTCCACCGAGCCTGTAAGGGCCATATCACATCTCTCTGGAAACTCTGCAGCCAGCCCTGGATGGCTTCTCACTTTACTCAGCTGAAAAATATCTAGCACAACTTAACCCTTTGCCTGCATGCTGGCGTGGCTGTAATACTCAAAACCAACTCATTTCCTTTGGGCTTAAGGAAAGGAAAAGCAGGGCTGGACTCGATCTCTGGAGGTCCCTTCCAACCTCTAACATGATTCTGTGGAAACCTGCTAGGTGGATTTGAGGAAAGCTAAACCCAAGACTTGTGGGAAAACCTTCACCTGTGTAAAAAGTCTTCTAATCCAGCAGGACATCCTTCTGACTTTAGTCAAGCCTCTAAGTGTCCATAGCTCTCCTCTTGTCACTATGATTACACAGCTAACCAGCCTCTGAATCTGACTTCCGGTTTAAAGGCTCCATTTCAATCAGATGCATCACCATTTGGTTTACTGACTACAGTTCTAGCAGTTTAGGTGCATGTTCAAAGCAAGGCACATTTTAGAGGACCTGAAGTCAGAAAATGTTGGGGTTTGGTTTTTTTTTTTTGTTTTCCTGACTAAACTTCTAGTGGTTTAGGTGCATGCTCAAAGTAAGGCACATTTTAGAGCACCCGAAGTCAGAACGTGCATAATTTAGAGCATCTGAAGCCGGAAGTGCTGTCTTGAGCCTGTGTATAAAATACAAAGCTAAAGATTAGAAGAGATCTGCTACAGACCGCATCTTACGGGTGGCTTAATTTGCAGGGTCCTGCTTCTGATCTCAGAAATTATCATGAAAGGCCTCCTGTGTAGATGGCTGACAGGAGAACTGAGTAGCTTCATTTGTTAATGTCCAGGATGCCTTTGCAGAACAGTCCTTATGCGGAAGGTGTAACAGAAGAGTAGTGTAATCTACTCCCATGTGTACGGCTTTCTCATTTTCTCTCCCTGCAAATGAATATTTACATTCTCCACCCTCCTCTGCTGTAAAGAAAGGAGCATAAAGCTATTCCCCATCCCATTGTTTCACTGAGTTGGCAAAACACAGAGAAATACAGCAAGTTTAAATGATACGGTATATGGAGGGATAGCTTATCTGAGATTAAGCATTCAGATCAAAATCAACAAAGCCTCACAAAAGAAACCCCAAAAGATCTTTCATCTGCCTGATCCCATTTCCCAGCCTACACCTCTTCCTACCCTCTTGTAATGTATTAACTCCGCTTTAGTTTCTGCTCTGTGCAACATTTCTGCTTAAGAGAGATTCTGTTGAGTCATGACCAGCATCAGCCAAACAGGCTTTTCAAGAACAGAGGAGAAAATAAAGGCTGTGGTTTGAAAATTAATTCCATGCTGCTTAACCCTTAAACTCCTTGTGACTCCCAGACTTCCAGCCAAGTTAATACTGAGCAGAAGATGCAGCTCTTGCACCCGAGATGAGTGCAGCGCTTCTGTCAGCGATCACAGGAGAGAGAGAGCCCTGCCACAAGCAGCACTGGCTACTCTCAACAAGCAGCTCATTAATTAGGAGAGAAGGCAGAGATGCTACTGCTGGTGCGGGGCCAGGCTGGCCGGGAGGTAGCTGCACCTCTGCCAGACACAGACTCTGCCCTGAGGTCCCTTCCCCTCAACCAAGTGCCAATGTCTACCGAAGATGCTCAGGCTTGGCACCAACTACCCCTCACCCAGGGGGGCTTCAGGGAGCATCTCACATCCTCCCGTGTCTATACACTTCACCCTGGCCACCCTGGTCACTGCTCAGGCAGTGCACCTGAAAGCACCTGGGCAGAAATCATAGTGAAGGGCTAAGCTGTCTAACCTGTGCCCTAAATACTCCTTTCTTGATGCCTGAAAAGAATGTCTCAGCTAACTGGCACCCACACTAAAGCAGAGGCAGAGAGAAGAGCTTTGCTACTAAAAGACAGCAGTCACAAAAGCAAAAATGAAGGAGAGAAGAGCACAGCTCTCCTTCTACTAGGGATACTTCCCCTAGCAGGTTGTATAGAGAGAAGAATGGTTGCAAAAATGATAGCACTTGGACAAGCTCCTGGTACCTTGAGGCTTGAGGGGCCCCCAGGAGAGCCAACACTTGCAGCGAGAAAAGGCAGAGGGGAGGGAAAGTGGATAAGGTGGTTTTCTCTGCCTTGGTTTATAAAGCAGTCTCAGCCTGCTAAACTTTCACTCCATGCTGCCAATGCCTATTCCCAAAGTTATCTCTGCACAGAAACGGGTGCAGAACCCTTCCCTCTCTCCTCCTCTCTGTCTCCCTTTTTCATGAAAGCTCAGTTTAGATCTGATATTGCCTTAAAAGGTTTGCTATCAAACTTTGCTGGACCCACTGGGACAGATCACAGTTTTCAGAGGCTCAGAGTTTCACAGCAGATAACTGTAAAGTGAACCATCCTACGTTCTTCAAAATGCTCATTCTTCTGGGACTCATCTGTTACACAAAGATGCACTGTGTTCAGGCATCATTAGAGGCAATCCCAGCTGCTTACATGGTGCTGGACACAGTTTTGCCTTTAGAGCAAAGCAGAGCAATCAACAGTCCCCAGCCTGTTCCACCTGCTGATGCTAAGGTGAGTAGGATGCCATTACAGGGAAAGTAAACCCTGCCAGTGGAGCAGGGTAATGCCTGCTTGGCACTCCTGAGACTTCAAAAAACAGTGAGAAGAATAAAAGCAGCATCCCTTAGGAAAACCCAGACTGGCCTTTCCCTGCTCAAAAATCACAGAACCATATAATGGCTCAGGCTGGAAGAGACCTCAGAGATCATCTGCTCTAACCCCCTGCCACTGGGCAGGGACACCTCTCAACTAGACTCAGCTGCTCAAGGCCTCATCCAATCTGGCCTTCAACATCCCCAGGCAGGAGGCAGCCACAGCCTCCCCGGGCAACTTATTCTAAGTCTCATCATCCTTAGACTGAAGGACTCCTTTCTCAGCTCCGGTCTAACCTTGCTCTCCCTCAGCTTCAAACCATTCCTCCTTGTCCTGTCTCTAGACACCCTCAGGATAAGTCCCTCTGCAGCCTTCCTGTAATATCCCTTCAGGGACTGGCAGGCAGCTCTAAGGTGCCCCCAGAGTCTTCTCCTCTTCAGGCTGAACAACCCCAGCTCTCTCAGCTGTCCTCATAGCAGAGGTGTTTTAGCCCTTGGATCATCTTTGTGGCCTCCTCTGGACTCATTCCAACTGCTCTGTGTCCTTCTTATGCTGAGGACACCAGAACTGGAGGCAGGATTGGAAGTGTAGTTTCAGCAGAGCAGAGTAAAGGGGCTTTACTTTACTTTTTTTTTTTTTTTTTTTTTTTTTTTTTTTTTTTTTTTTTTACTTTACTTTACTTTACTCCCCTCTCTTGCTCTGCTGCCCGAACTCCTCTGAGGGCAGCCCAGCACACAGCTGCCTTCTGGGCTGCATGAGAGCACTACAAGCTCATAGGGAGCTTCTCATGCTCAATAATAATATTTAGAACTGAATCCTTTTCCTAGGGAATATGCCTGAGAAATTCCATCTGAAAAGCAAATAAACAAGAGGAGGTCTGAGCACATCAGGATTCCTATAGAAGAGTTGTTCATTAAAATATGAAGTCCTTGGTGCTGTGCTGTGTTTTTCAGGAGGTTAGCCTCTAATGATGGCAATAACTACTCTATCTTCTGGGATCTCTGACTGTAAGGTAGTACCAATTCAGCTGCTTGCAGTCTGAAAGGGAGGGGAGCTGCTTCATTTCCCACGGCAGTAATGGAACACATGATGGATGTCCTATAACTAAGGGTGGTGAAGTGCTGGGAGAGGTAATGGGGAAAAAAAACATTCATGATGAACCAAGGAATGAAAGAGAGTTTCAGGGCATATATTTGCAGGATGCATCACCACCAAAAGGAGTTGGCAAGCCTGGGAAAACGCAGAGAAACCGATGACTGACTCAAGCGGTCAAGTCCTCAGGCCAGCAATGTCCTGTCCTGCTGACACTCTGCATGGTTCTATACCCTTCCCTCTGACTTTGCAGCAGCATCCAACCTTCCTAGAGCAGCAGGCTAGACAAAACTCAGAGGGGCAGGTGTTTCTCAAATGCTCAAGATCTCTGCCAGGCTTTATCCATCCAGTACTTGTGGTCAGTGAATGTCTCTCACCAGAAGCATGTGCAACCATTTCACAGTTGTCTGCTTTCTCATTCCTTAACAGGTCATGCAGATGGACCAGAAGCTAGATGACATCCTGAACATGCTCCGGGCTCAGTGTGAGGATCAGCCACAGACACAGTTGTCAGGGCCTGCTTCCCCACCTGTCAGACAGCTATAAACAACCTCAGATTCCCTCCCAGCGAACCACGACATTTGAAAGGCAGAGGACAGTCATGTCTCACTTTCATTCCTTTCTTTTAAGTCACTTTTAAGTCTTAGTGTCTCAGAATTCAGCTGTTTCATGGGTGAGACGAAATATTCCACTCTAGTAGTTCAAATTTCAAACAAACAAACAAACAAACAAAAAACCAGCAGCAGCAGGGAGCCAGTCACACAACCCTACCTCCACACCTGTTTTATTAGCCATCATTAGCTAACATTTGACAGCTTAGGGTGTTCCCATGCAGCTAGCCCCCCTTAAACTCACTGCTTATGCATAAGGGCATTGTTGAGGTAAGCATCCAAGCCAGGCTTAGCATGGCCCATTGGTGGAAAGGAAAGGTGAACAGGAATGGGGGGTTGGCATTTAATCACTGAATTTAATGCTCACAACATGGCCAAGAGGAGGAAAAGAGGCAGCATTTGAACATGAAACAAATGGGAGTCAGTGAACATGAAAATTAAACAGCATGTTTTGACTTCTACCAAGCAGTGAGGATCAGGGCAGATTTATATGCCAGTGTGAATGACAAAATAAAGACAACAGACTACCAGCTGAGGTGTACACAGGCTGGTTGACATATGAAAGACTGGAGCAAAGACTTCAGCTAATTAAAGCAAAGGGCTGCAAATGAAATAAGATGAGGTGCGTGTTGGAACAGACAGGCAGGAAAGATAGCATCTGCGTGGGCTCCCATCACAAGAACACTCTAATAGCTATCACCTACTCTGATGACTGGTATGCAAAAGGTTCTCAAGCTCCTGCCTTCCTTCAGAAGCATTTGTTGCTTCCACTTGCATGCATTTTAACACAAGAGCTGCATGGTCACTGTCTGTAAAATACCTGTAAAGCTGAGCTCAAGTCAGTCAAGCTGGGCTCCAGTCACAAGGGGTTGCAGCTGTGACTGGGAATAGCAGTGCTTAAAAGAAGCAGAGCTGCACAGGCTGTTGATGGAGGTTAATCACTACTAAATAAACTGCTGGAGAACATTTAAAATGCCACATTATTGGAGCTTTTCCCTTGTAATCTGGTTGCAAATGGAGTGCCTCTGTTGGCTGATTTAGTCACTGTGGAATTGGTCTTACCTGCTCTGCTGAGAGCCCACCTCTAATACTGCCTCCAGTTCCAGTGTCCCCAGCTGCTGGAGAGAGTCTAGAGGAAGCCATAGGATGAGTGAAGGGCTGCAGCACCTCTGCTATGTGGACAGGCTGAGGCAGCTGGGGTTGTTCAGCCTGGAGAAGAGAAGCCTCTGGGGGCACCTTAGAGCTGCCTTCCAATAGCTGAAGGGATCCCACAGGAAGGCTGCAGAGTGACTTAACCTGAGGGTGTCTAGAGACAGGACACAGGGGAATGGTTTGAAGCTGAGGGAGAGCAGGGTCAGACTGGAGCTTAGGAAGAAGTTCTTCAGTGTGAGGGTGGTGACACAGGCTGCCCAGGGAGGTTGTGTCTGCCTCCTGCCTGGGGGTGCTGAAGGCCAGGTTGGATGAGGCCTTGAGCAGTCGAGTGTAGTTGAGAGGTGTCCCTGCCCATGGTGGGGAGGTTAGAGTAGATGAGCTCTGAGGTTCCTTCCAACCTGTGGCATTCCAATCCACTCCAGAAAAATGGATGATACAATGCTGCTGTTGCTAAATATGTAGACAATAAGCCAAGCTGGAAAGGGTGCAGTGTTATTTACTCACATCTTTTTAATATATTTACATAACCAACCACTTGGATGAGCAGCAGTCTGCAGAGGCAAGACCTGATCTGCTGGAAAATCCTAAATATATTCTATTCCCACTCCTAGCCGTGGAAGCAAAGCTTGCACTGTGTTTTAAAGCAACCTGAAATACTGGTCCCTTAATAAGCTCTTATTTGGACCAATGACTGGTCCACTCCAGTGTAATCAAATTAACTTCTAACTCTTACCTATCCCTTTAAATCTCTTTCCCAGATTTGTACGTCTGGGAATTCAAACTTGGAAAGAGCACAATGAGACTGATTCCAATCTTTAGATTGCAGGCACGTCTTAGAATATTAATGGTGTGTGAGAGGCAATAAAGGGAAAAAAAAGGGCAATGTGGTTTTAATTAAATCAGCTGACAAGCTGCAGTTGCATCTTGTCTAATCACTACAGAGTTACTGAACATGAGCAGATAGAGCACCCGACAGTGGGGAAATGGAAAATAGTCATTGTCAGAAGCATTGAGCTGCTCCTGGCTTCCAGTCAGGGCCATGAGCTTCCACAGTGGTCTTCTACAGAATCACAGCAATCACAGACTATCTCCAGCTGGAAGAGACTTCCAAGATCATCCAGCCCAACCTGTGACCCAGCACTGAAGGGTCACCATTAAACCATGTCCCTAGGTGCCAGGTCCAAATGGTTCGTGAACACCCCCAGGGATGATGATAACTCCAGCACCGCCCTGGGCAGACCATTCCAGCGTTTGAGAAACCTTTCAGTGAAGAAATGTTTCCCAGTATCTAGCCTGAACCTCCTCTGGTGCAGCTTGGAACCATTTCCTCTGGTCCTGTCACTTGTCACCAAGCAGAAGAGGCTTCCGCCTCCTCACTTCAGGTAGCTGGAGAGAGTGCAAAGTTCTCCCTCTCCTATAACCTGCCTGAGTCTCAGAGCTGAACAGACAATGGCCATCAAAGGCAGGTACCATTGCACCAGCCACGGCTCCCCAGAGGTCCCTTTGCCACACAGATTCCAAAGATGAGCACCACAGCTTTCAGCAGAGAGTCTCAGTGACTTCTGTGGCCAACAGAAGGTGAAGCTTCCTTTTGGAACACTGCAGGTGTGAGGGCTATGTGTGGTCAGTGCTTTGTGGACCAAGGACTGCAACAATATTTTACTTTCCAATGTGCCTCAATAGAAGTATCAAGACCCTCTACCTACAGTAACACCTGCAGTTCAGAAGTGCCTAGAGAACACACTAAAGACCACAGTGTCCTGGTTTGCAGCCATGAACTGCCCAGGGCAAAAGGACAGAAAAGGTATTTTTACCCCCAAGGAAGTGAAATAAACACACTTGCACAGAACTGGAGGTTAAATATGGATGCTATTAACACATATATTTAGAAATACAAAATGTATGCAGGGAAAAGGGATGTATAGACAAGTTAGACCCTGTTCTCCCTTCCAAAGCCTTACAAAATCTCCCCTCTGCCCTCAGCAGGCCTCAAAGCAGGCTGAAGGAGGTTCTCTTCCCCCTCTACTCTGTCCTGGTGAGACCTGTGTTCAGTTTTGGACTCCTCAGTTCAAGAGGGACAGAGATCTACCGGAGATAGTCCAACAGAGGGCTACAAAGATGGTGAGGGGGCTGGAGCACTGCCTTATGAGGAGACTCTGAAGGACCTGGGGCTTTTTGGTCTGGTGAAGAGAAGGCTGAAAGGGGATCTAATCAATGTTTATAAATATCTGAGGGCTGGGGGTCAAGAGGGAGGGGAGAAATTCTGCTCAGTTGTGCCCTGTGATAGGACGAGGGGCAATGGGTATGAACTACAGCACAGGAAGCTCCAGCGCAACGTGAGGAAGAACTTCTTTACTGTAAGGGTCACAGAGCACTGGAACAGGCTGCCCAGAGAGGCTGTGGAGTCTCCTTCTCTGGAGACCTTCAGGCCCTGTCTGGATGCGTTCCTGTGTGACCTGCACTAGATTCTGTGGTCCTGCTGTGGCAAGGGGGTTGGACTGGATGATCTCTGGAAGTCCCTTTGAACCCCTGACATCCTGTGATGCTGTGAGACCCTGTGAACTGCCCTCCACTGAGACAAGCCTACCTGGCCTCAATGCCTCCCCGCCCTCCACCCCAGGCTGGATGCACCAGGCCTTGACCAGGCCTGAATGCCCTCCCCTAGACTATGCCAAAATGCCATAGCAAGCAATGAGCTTGGCCAGGCATGGCTGTGGCATCTCTCACAGAGCAGGAGGGAAGGGAGAGAGCTGGTTGTGAACTCTCCTTATATCAGGAAATATAGGAAAGTAGAACAGAATAAACAATTATAATGTCCTATGTCCTCCTCACAAGACTTTCTAGTCTCTCTTGAGGACTTTTCTCTATAGTTATACCAATTAACTCTTAATTTCCCTTAACCTTAACTGAAAATTCAGTTAGCAAGAGGACAAGGGGGAATGGTTTGAAGATAAAGGAGAGCAGGCTTAGACTGGATCTGAGAAGTTCTTCAGTAGGAGGGTGGTGAGACTCTGGAACAGGCTGCCCAGGGAGGCTGTGGCTGCCTCCTGCCTGGGAGTGTTGAAGACCAAGTTGGATGAGGCGTTGAGCATCTGAGTCTAGCTGAGAGGTGTCCCTGCCCATGGTGGGGAGGTTGGAGGAGATGATCTCTGAGGTCCCTTCCAACCTGAGCCATTCTAGGATTCCACGGTTGTGTCAGGTCTCATCACCTGCAAAGCAGGCAGCGACAGCACCGGTCTAGGCCACTATGTGTAGCAACAATGACACAGAAAGAGCAGAGAAGCAGCACAGAACCCTAAAGAGTTCTCTATAAGCACAAGCCCTAAGAAGCCATGCCATGATCTAGTCCCTTGATACCAGAATAGTATCAGAAGACCATCAGGTGCTACAGCAACTCTTCTCACATCAGTTTAATAATCATAACACTACCAGTAATTAACATGGTCCAATTAAGTAATCTGTGCTGTGCAGCCAAGGCTACAAATGGTTTCTCATTTTCTTCAGATACAGAACGAGGGCACAGAGCAGGTAGTGAAGGTCTCTTGAGGCAGGGGTGGCTTTCAGGAATGCAGTTTACCAGTGCATCAAAAGACAAGTGCACAGGAGATCAAGGGACGATCAGCTTTGATTTTCTACCTGATCCAATTTCACTGGGAAGATACAGAGTGTCCTCCCTTCCTGGAGACATCAACACCAACCAAAACAAGACTTTCCACATTCCTCTTGATAAATGCCTGGCATCCTGAAGTCTGCTGTCTGCTCCCGATGATGCAAGATGCTCAGAAGTCATTATGACAAAGCCTGAGGGGATTCTTTTCTCATTTCCATAATTACACTGTTGGTAATCTTATCATGCACCAATCTTATCTCCAAATGTATCCCCAGATCTTTGATGATGATATTTCTGAAGTGATATATGGGATTGAAGTACTGCATATGGTAAGGCTGCAGCAGTGGGGGAGATGAGAAGCTCAGCTTTCACAGAATCATAGAATCACAGAATGTCAGGGATTGGAAGGGACCTTCAGAGATCATCCACACCAACCACCCTGCCAGAGCAGGATCACCCAGGGCAGGTCACACAGGAACACATCCAGGTGTGTTTTGAATGTCTCCAGAGGAGGAGACTCCACAACCTCTCTGGGCAGCCTGCTCCAGGGCTCTGGCACCCTCACAGGCAAAAGGTTTTCCCTCCTGTTCCTGTGGCACCTCCTCTGCTCCAGCTTGTCCCCATTGCTCCTTGTCCTGTCATTGGACATCCCTGAGCAGAGCCTGGCTCCATCCTTCTGACACTGCCCTACACATCTTTATCCACGTGAATGAGGGCAGCCCTCAGGCTCCTGTGCTCAAAGCTAAAGAGCCCCAGCTCCCTCAGTAGGGAGATGTCTCAGTCCATATACAGATGACTCTTTCTTGACCTCTCTCACCATGTGTCTGAATCAACAGTTGGTAAGTTAACAGAAGACTTTACAAACCTCCCTGCAACTCCAGACTGGAGCCTGCAAGCCCCATCCATTAAAATGTCAGAGAACAGATTTATTCCATGGAGGACGTAGGAGTCTGGAAACAGACAGTCACGATGGCAATGCCCAGTGACTGGCATCAATGTTTTGGGCAGCATTGCTTTGAGTGGGTTCTCAAGTCCCTTTGAGCTGAATGTATTAATGAACCCATAGCAAAAATATTGAAATTGCACCAGAACTTGCAGTGGCAGAGACATTTGTAGTTGTTCAGCCTGGAGAAGAGAAGGCTCCAGCCAGACCTAAGAGCAGCCTGCCAGTACATGAAGGGTGCCACAAGAAGGCTGCAGAGGGACTGTTTGCAAAGGCCTCCAGCGACTGGATGAGGGCAATGGTTTGAAATGAGAGCAGAGCAGATTTAGACTGGATGTGAAGAACAAGTTCTTTAGCATGAGGGTGCTGGAACACTGCAAGAGCTTGCCCAGGGAGGCAGTTGAGACCCTGTCCCTGGAGATAGTCAAGGTCAGGCTCAACAAGGCTCTAAGCAACCTGCCCTAGTGGAGGATGCCCCTGCTGACTGCAGGCTGTTTGGACTGCCTGACCTTTGGAGGTCACTTCCAACCCAAACCATTCTATGACTCTGATTCTGCCTGACTTGGGATCAAAGTCTGAGAAGGTTGCTGAATGAATGTTCAGTGCTGAATTAAAATGATGCATCATTGAAAATGTGTCAGGAACTATCAGGTGAAAGGAAAGCTTCCAGATTATCTGGGTCTTGCCTATATACCCATTTAGTGAAAATAACTTCATTCTCAACAACAACATTTTTCACAAAGATGCAAGTGAAGGTGACAGTGGAACTGCTGAAGCAGCACAACAGCAGCTCATCCCTTCCTGTACAAATAGCTGAAGGAGTGGTTTGTGGCAAGCAACCATCTATGACAGTTACACTCTTTCATGTCCCAGACAAGAGCTGCTCCCTGTACTCCCCCCTCAACCCAACCCACTGCCCAGTCTGGCTGAAGGCCATATCCACTCATCAAGGGGCAGTCCTTATCTACAGCCTAGTTTGGAGAAGCACTGCAGTGATCTGTGGCTCCAGGGCTGGAAATTAAACCACAGGCTGAGGTTACACAGCTTCTTCTGGGTTCCCCTGAAGTGACTTAGAGCAGGGAGTGAGGGGGTTTGAGGCCGGGTTGCTCTGTGAGAGGAGGGGAAGATGGCCAGGTTGATAACAAGGCCAGCAGAAGTCATAGTCTTACCAACAGGCACTCGGCCCCACAAGACTCAAGCAAGACCAGCAGTGCTGTTTGACCAAGAGTCCATATCAACTGCCAAGTCCACAGTAGTGAAGAAGAAGGAAGGAGGGAGCTGGGTACACACTAAAACACAGGAACTTTCACTTGAATTTAAGAAGAAACATCTTCACTTTGAGGGTGCTGGAGCCCTGGAGCAGGCTGCCTAGGAACACTGTGGAGTCTTCTTCTCTGGAGGGTTTCAAAACTTGCCTGGACATGTTCCTGGGCAACCTGCTCTAGGCACACCTGTGTTAGCAGGGCAGTTGAACTGGTTGATCTCCAGAGGTCTCTTCCAACCCCTACCATTCATTCTGTCATTCTAAGTCAAGCGGGGAAGTCAAGGCATTAGATCAGGGTCCAGATCAATGTCACAGGCTTGGCTGCAATGCAGCTACAGCCTAGCTCAGGTGGACACCAATAAGGAGAGTTCCTGAACTTAAAAGCAACATAGGAGTGAAGCAGGGGACATGAGATCATCATCCAGGCCTCTTCAGACTTCAGATCCTATCAGCCAAAACCCAGGACAAGGAGAAAACTCATTCTGTGTCTTTCCCATCAGCACCATCCTACACATTGAGCCACGTCATGGCACCATGGCTGGGGGGCAGAGGAGTGGGGACAGGCTCACTGGGCAGGCAATTCCCTGCTTCCCTTCACCCCAGCAGCACAACTCCATTCTTCAGTGGGTATGCATGGCTCCTGGGAACTCAGCAGTGCTGTTGATGAGGGGTTAGGGTTTCCCTGCAAGAAAGAAATGCTTAAAACAAAAGGATGATAAAATCAGCTGAAAGATTGGAAACATATCCAAGGAAGAGATTATTAAAAGCCTCCCAGCATTGGGTGTCAGCAGGGTAAAGAGTGAAAATGTTGGGCACAGAGCACTTCAGCTGCCTTGCTTTCATAAAGAGGTTTGGATTTTTTTCTATTTTCTTTTAGTTATTTTTTTTTGTCTCCCCAGAATTTTTGTTCTGTTTTTCTTCTTTATCTCTCCCCAGCAGCCACTGACAGATGACCTTTAAAGCCCCAGAGAGCTACGCCAGCAGGTGATTTACTAACAGCTGTGCCAGTCAACAAACCTGAGGGGTGCAGAGGTCACCAGAAACAAGGGCTGCCCAGCAGATTTGGGGGTGGGATTTCATTAAAGAAAGATCCTTTTCCATTTTCCTTTCATTTTTCCTTTCCTTTTCCTTTCGTTCCCTTCCATTTTTTTTCCCCTATAAGTTTTGTTGTTGTTGTTCCTGCCCCTTGCACCTGGACATTTCCTGCTGGATGTGTCAGCCCAGCCGGCCACGCTCTGCTGCCCACACCACCCTCCGCCAGCTTGTCTTTGCTGAAATCCCATCTCACACTTGCAGAGGGGCTTGAAAACAGGTGGGGAGGAGGCAAGAGGAGGGGAACCCAGCAGCTGACAGAGTACAGCATCCCTGCCTGCCCTTTGATGGTCACAGGGTGCTAGACAGATATTTTCATAGACTCACAGAATAGCAGGGGTTGAAGGGACCTCCAGAGATCATCTAATCCAACTTCACTGCTGATGCAGGTACACCTAGATCAGGTCGCACAAGAACACAACCGGGTGGGTTCTGAAAGTCTCCAGAGGAGACTCCACAGCCTCTCTGAGCAGCCTGTGTCAGTGTTCTGTTACCCTCAAAGTAAAGATATTTCTTCTTAAGTTCAAGTGAAACTTCCTGTGTTCTAGTTTGTGCCCACTGCCCCTTGTCCTGTCACTGGGCACCACTGAGAATAGCCCAGCCTCAACCTCATGACCTCCACCCTTTAGATATGCATCTGCAATTTGAGGGATGCTAAGGTTTTACTCTTCTATCTTCCGGATGATCCACTGGGGAGGGGGAGGGCATTAAAAGGCTAAGTTACAGCCTTTTCATTTTGTATAGGACTGAGGGCTTGTCCACTAAAGACAGGGGCCACTTTAGGAACAGCAAAATGCAGAGTAAAATGGAAATTAAATGTCTCTGAACTCACAGAATCACAGAACCTTAGACGTTGGATGGAACCTCCACAGATCATCCAGTCCAACCCCCTTGCCAAGGCAGGATCCCCTAAAGTAGTTTGCACAGGAATGCATTAAGGTGGGTTTTGAAAGTCTCAGAGAAGGAGACTCCACAACCTCTCTGGGCAGCCTGCTCCAGTGCTCCATCACCCTCACTGTAAAGAAGTTTATCCTCATGTTGAGGTGAAACCTTCTGTGTTCCAGTTTGTAGCCATTGGTCCTTGTCTTATTACTGTGCACCACTGAAACAAGATTGCTCCCCTCCACTTGACACCCACTTCTCAGATATTTATAGACATTGATCAGATCCCCTCTCAGTTTTCTCTTCTTGAGACTAAACAGCCCCAGGGCTCTCAGTCTCTCTACATAAGGCAGATGCTCAAGTCCCCCAGTCATCCTCATGGCTCTCTGCTGGACTCTCTCCAGCAGGTCCCTGTCTCTCTTGAACTGGGGAGCCCAAAAGTGGACACAGTATCACAGGTGTGGTCTCACAAGCCAAAGTAATTCATTATTTTCACTCATGCACCAACCCCTTTCATTCCTCTGCTTATTATTATTGTTGTTATTAGCATCATCATCATTATTACTCTGTTATTTTTTATCCAATTTTGCAGAGGATGGTATTTGCATCCAAAGGAACTTCCATTCAAGCTAGGGCTAGAATTGAGAGAGTCTTGAAAATCCTAGCACTTCAAATATGGAAATTAAAGTAAGACCAAGCTCAGTACCAGTGAAATTAAGTCACAATACTTCTTTTAAGAGGTTAATCTCACTAGGAAATAAAAGCACCTACCAAGTAAGGGACCATTACTTTGAGGGTTCAGGACCAGGAATGAGACCACATTTCCCAAAGGACACAGCTACAAACTAAATTGCTCAAGAGAGATGGTCACATAGTGATCTCAGATACATTAAGCAATCATTTTTGGGGCTCTCCAGATCTTATCCAAATCATAGAATCCTAGAATGACTCAAGTTGGAAGGGACCTCAGAGATCATCTCCTTCAACCTCCCCAGCATGGGCAAGGACACCTCTCAACTAGACTTGGCTGCTTAAGGCCTCTTCCAACCTGGCTTTCAACACCCCCAGGCAGGAGGCAGCCTACTCCAGAGTCCCACTGCCCTCACACTGAAAAATTTCTTCCTAAGATCCAGTCTAATGCTGCATTCCCTCAGTTTCAAACCATTCCCCCTTGTCCTGTCCCTAGACACCCTCAGGAAAAACCCCTCTGCAGCCTTCCTGGAGAATCCTCTCAGGGACTGGAAGGCAGCTCTAAAGTTCCCCCAGTCTTCTCTTGAACTAAGGCTGAACAACCCCAGCTCCCTCAGCCTATCCTTACAGCAGAGATGCTCCAGCCCTTGCATCATCTTTGTGGCCTCACTCCACCAGCTCTGTGTCCTTTTTATGCTGAGGACACCATAGCTGGAGGCAGGATTTGAGGTGAGGTCTCAGCAGAGCAGAATCAAGGGGCAGAATCTTCTCTCTTGCACTGCTGCCCACACTGCTCTGGATGCAGCCCAGCAGAGGGTTGCCTTCTGGGCTGCATGAGCCCAGAACAGAGCCTGCATTCTCAGTCCGATTGTGTTCAGCTATGAGTCGTATCCATTGTGTTAACTGATTTCATCAACAGTTGGTTAATAAGTTTTCAGGACAGTGCTACAGCTCTTATGCAAGAAGTCTTTTGTATGAGGAATAGAAATAAGCAACCCTAAAAGGAATAGTACTGGAACTTTTAAGGCAGTGTTTGATAAAATCCTTTCTCTGACTTTCCCAACTCATGAGTTTGAGTGCAGCTCCCATCCTACCTCACACTCACATATCACCATCCTTTGCTGCCAGCTCAAAATGGACACTTCTGACTGGCTAAGGCCAAGACTTTGAGAAAAGCTTCAGTTTTGCTGTCAAAACTTGTACTGATGGACAAACTACACTTTCTCCAAAATCAATAGGATTTTGTGCCCAGATTTGTCCAAGGGCACTTTTCTGTCACAGAAAAGGGTCAGATTAATTCAAGCAAAAAACACCTTGCTTCTTGAGCAGAGTCCCTGCCCATGCAGATATCTCTGCTAAATCACTTTGCATCCTTTTCCTTGAGTAGAACACGTGGAGATCCTGATGGCTCTCCGCTTAAGGCATCTTGCCTAGGCTGCAGGTCACTTGGTGAGACTGTTTTCTGAAACCTTTCCAATTTTCCAAGCTCTTTTCTCTACTTTGTTGGTCTCTTTCCAACCTCATGGTGGTTGTCATTGGCCTGGAAACTCCTGTGACAGGTTGGCTTTCTCAACACCTAGACGCTTCTGGCTCAGCTGTCAAATTTGTTTTCAAAGAGTTCTCCACAGCTAAGCAGCCTGGGCTTAGGTATCCAACCTTGGTGAGGTTCAGGCGGATTCCCCAAAAGGCAAGAAGGAGTAGCCACAGGAAGCGAGGGCAAAGAAGGTTTCAGAGTAATCGAGGTCCTGTGGGTTCCCCTTTCCCCTCTCCCTCCACTTGGTTTTACACTGACAGCAGACATTGTTCACAGGTCAGAACTCTGAAGCCCTAACTTGAGGCAAACTCTCTCCAAAAATGGATGTTCTTGGCATAGCAGACTGGCCTGGAATGTCTAGATCTAAACTAATTACACATCCATCACAGACTTCCTGTCAAAACTGGGATGCCTGTGTTTGGCTGAGCCTTTCCACACAAGCAAGGCATCCGTGTGTCCAGTTTCCTTTAAGATGCGTGGGAAACAAATATCCAGCATCACTGTGTGGCTTTGAAAAACCACTCTGCACCCTCCAGCTCACACTTCTCATATGTAAAACAGGAATTACAGCAAGTCCTGCCCCATATCTGCTTTATCAGTCTTGCCTGTACAGACCACAAGCTCTATGAGACATGAGCTGGCTGCCACTCTACTAAATATAGGTACAGTGTCTAGCAGAGTTTTTATTAGAGCTCCTAGGCACTACAGCTCCATAAATATCCATGTTTGACTTTTTCCAGATGAAGAACACATCAATGGGAACTTTGCTTGAGTAAGAACTGCAAGATCTGGCACTAATGGTTTTAAACTCTTAACAGGAATGAGAGAGTCTGAAGGCTCTTCCAGCCCCATTCACTGGGATCAGTGCTTTCAATCCCACCACGTCAGCTGTGGTGCCACAAAGGGCATGTTTCTCTTGGAGCTGTTTCTTGGAACTGAAGAGCCCTCCTGAAGTTTTCATTTTTCTCTACTGAAGAACCCTGCAATGGTAAATCATCAACCCCCCAAATTTACAGGAGGAACAGCACTCACTATGTCACGTCTCCCAGCCCAGCCTAATGATTCACTTGCTCATGCCTTTGTTCCTCGGTTTTGTTTTCAGCAACTGTCCATCATTTTCATGTGGTTTGCTGGTTAGAATGCCCCCTACTATTCCAGTAATCATTGCCCTCAGAGAGTGTTCATTACTGATTGAATGGCTTCACAAACTGGTGAAATGACCTGAGCTGGATGTATTTTCCCTCAAGTCTCTGGGGCTCAAGAAAGAAATTCAACAGAGAGACATCCGAGAGAGAAAAATTCGAGAAGAAAAAAATTCAAAAGAGAAAACTTTGAGAGAGAAATTAGAGACAGTAATTCTGGAGAGAGGGGGACAGGAAGCTTAATTACAGGGAAAGGTCCAAGTCAAGATTTTCTACAATAGTAGATTGTTTCACTCTTTGATGTCTCTGTTACTGAGTACTAACCACATCACCTTCAATATCAGCTGTGTCCAGTTCTGGTATCCCCAGCATGAGAAGGACGCAGACCTGGTGGAGAGAGGCCGGAGAACGCCACAAAGATGATCCAAGGGCTGGAGCATCTCTCCTATGAAGACAGGCTGAGGGAGCTGGGGTTGTTCAGCCTAGACAAGAGAAGACTCTAGGGGGACCTTAGAGCTGCCTTCCAGTCCCTGAGAGGATCCTCCAGGAAGGCTGCAGAGAGACTTTTCCTGAGGGTGGCTAGAGACAGGACAAGGGGGAATGGTTTGAAGCTGAGGGAGGGCAGCGCTAGACTGGATCTTAGGAAGAAATTCTTCAGTGTGAGGGCAGTGGGACTCTGGAGTAGGCTGTCCAGGGAGGTTGTGGCTACCTCCTGCCTGGAAGTGTTAAAAGCCAGATTGGAAGAGGCCTTAAGCAGCCAAGTCTAGTTGAAAGGTGTCCCTGCCCATTGTGGGGAGGTTGGAGTAGATGAACTCTGAGGTACCTTTCAAGGCATTCTAGGATTCCATGACTGAACAAAGAAGAGTTGTGGATTTGCCATGCAATGAGAACTGAGCTGGGTAACCTTTGCCAGCCTAAGTTACATCCACATATCAGGAGAGTGTTACTAAAATTGTGTGTGTTCATCCTCTACAAAACATGTACTCCGGATAAGGTCCCAACATGCTGGTGACTGTCTGGGTGCTTAGATTGTACTTGAATTGAGGTTTGTGGTAGGTGCACTGCAAAAAAAAAAAAAAAACCAAAACAACAACAAAACACAACCACCAAGCAAACCACACAGAAAAAAAACAGTGACCAATACAAGATAATTCTCAGATGTGTAAAGAGCTGTGGGAAGATTTCCAAAACACAGGCTGGCTGACTTTTATCAGTGCTTTGTTTTCCCTCGGGCTAAGACTCTCCAAACTGGGTGCCTAAAGTTAGTCTCTCCTGGGTAAAAGCTTCAAAAGCATCTTAATAACACAGAAGGCTAAGTGCCTGGCAGAACACTTCTTGATGACTCTGGAAAATCTCAGCCTTCCACCCACAGTTCAGTGACAGGATTTTTAAAAGCTGGGAGCTCACAGAAGCTGCCATTGTAGTTGGGGGCAAAGAAAACAATCAGGGGGCTGAAGCACCTCTGTTACAAGGACAGGCTGAGGGAGCTGGGGTTGTTCATTCTGGAGAGAAGAAGACTCCCAAGAGTAGCCTTCCAGTACCTGAAGAGGGGTACAAGCAGGCTGCAGAGGGACTGTTTGCAAAGGCCTGCAGTGACAGGATAAGGGCAATGGTTTGAAATGAGAAAAGAGCAGATTTAGATTGGATGTGAGAAACGAGCTCTTTAGCATGACGTTATGGTAGGCCTAAGCAGGCTGAAATAGGCTTAGACGCGTCCTGGCTTGCCTAGACATGTTCCCCTGCTCCCCCTCCTTCTGTTTTGGGGAGAATCAACCACGGGAAAGAGGACAAAGAACTTGGAGTCACTGAGACTGAGTACTCTGGCTTGCCCAGACTTGTTTTGCATCCTGTGGTAAACAAGGTACACATGGTTGCCTTGTGCAAAGCCTGTGATCTGCCCAAATTTGAGTAAAGCAAGCCTATGGCTTCACCTAATATGGTCAAGCCTGGCAAAGTGCCATCCTGATTGGATAATCTTATGTCCAAAGCCCCATTAGTCTTGAGCTGTATTGATAAAAAGGGATGAGTAGGTAGCACAACGCTACCATGCTCTCTGCCATTGTATCCATGTTCCTGCTGCATCACCGTATCCTGAACTGCCTGTAAACTCCACTGCCTCAAGTTTACCAGGAACAGGCTCTAAATGCCTGCAGGCGATCAGCCTGCATAGCCAGCGTGACGCTGTGCCAAGACTGCACAACACATCGCATCCTGCCTGCCCCTCTGCAAGGCTTCTGCTGAGTCAGGAATCAAGAGGAACCAGGCCAGAGACTGTGCAGACTCCCAGCTGCCTCAGAAAAGAGCCTGGGAAAACTCCAAAGCCTCTAATGGCTTTGAGACCACTGACAGCAACCCCTCCATGTGCTTTGGGTACTGACTGATAACATGTTGTGAGTAAATACTTAAAAGCCTCTTGTAATCACTAATTGCCTTCTGTCAGAAGCAGAAAGGAGCTTCCTGCATCAATCTAGTGGATAATTAGGATGATTAACTGCAAGGGGTATAGTGACCACAAGAACCTTCTCTTCCAGTAAAACGTTTGCTTTTGCTAGTTACCTCTTCAAGTGTTCCAGTTTTGCCTGTTCCCTGTGTGTATAAATTTCCAAAGCGTGCATTTCAAACCTTGTAAATAAGTTTTCTGGTAAGATTTAATGTTAATAAACAATTTTCACAGTTATTAACAATCTCCATGTGGATATAAAAATTTATTATTAATTTAGCATCATTCATAGCATATGAGGGTGCTGGAACACTGCAACGGCTCGCCGAGGGAGGCAGTTGAGACCCTGTCCCTGGAGATAGTCAAGGTCAGGCTCAACAAGGCTCTGAGCAACCTGCCCTAGAGGAGGATGCCCCTGCTGACTGCAGAGCAGTTGGACTGGATGACCTTTGAAGGTCCCTTCCAACCCAAACCATTCTATGACTCTGATTCTGCCTGACTTGGGATCAAAGTCTGAGAAGGCTGCTGCATGTTCAGTGCTGAACTAAAATGGTGAATCATTGAAAATGTGTCAGGAATTACCAGGTGGAAGGAAAGCTCTCAAATCATCTGGGTCTTGCCTATATGCCATTTAGTGAAAATAACTTCATTCTGTGATTTATGATTCATCTGAGGAGCCCAAGGAAGTAGGGCGCCCATCACACATTATCTCCTGACCTGACACTTTCTAAAGAACACACATCTAATTCTGATTTCCATGTCTGACCCGAGTCTAACCTTTCCCTTCCATTTGTTAAAAATCCTGAAGACAGTTTCTCTGCAATGGATGGAACATGCCATTTGCATTTACAAATGGGACCACAACTCTGAAACAGGATTCCCAGGGAGGTTGTGGCTGCCTCCTGCCTGGGAGGTGTTGAAGGCCAGGTTGGATGAGGCCTTGACCATCTGAGTCTAGTTGAGAGGTGTCTCTGCCCATGCTGGGGAGGTTGGAGGAGATGAGCTCTGAGGTCCTTTCCAACCTGAGCATTCCAAGATTCTGTGATTTTGAGGAGGATCTCACAGCAAAGTCAGCCCCATACCCACAGCCCATCATTGCTGCCAGCTCTAGGCAACAGGGGTTACAAAGGGCACCAAATATACAAGCACAAATTCTTCTCTCATGCCAATTCTTTAACAGTCTTAAGAGGGGACTGTAAAACATTTCTGTGGTTAGCTGCTTCTTATGGAAGGAGGATTTTTTCCACACCACTGAAATAAAATCAAAAATTGCCTTGAAAAGAAAGGCAGAAGGACACCTGGCACAGCTGTTCTACAAGAGGTCCCTCTGGAAAACATGGAGCAAACAGCTTTTCTTCCTTCCAGGAGAATTTCCCTCACTGAACAGGCCAGTCCATGGAGCAGAAATCAATTAGCAAAGGAATGTCAAGGCCTGGATGCATACCACGCAGCTCTACGTATGCAGTATGTCTAGCGCAGGAGGATGGACCTATAGGCTTTGATTGCACCTGAGGGATAACGCTGGCTCCTGAAGGACCTGCATCCCTTCACGGAATCCAGGATCTTAGAGGTCTTCTCCAATCAAAACAATTCTATGATTCTATTAATGGGTACTTCAGAAACAGAGAAGCAAGTGACCTTTGCCGTTGCCTAGTTGTGTCTCCTATGAGGACTGAGGAAGGCAGCTGAAGAAGACCCAGGCCAAGGGCTGGAAGGGACCAACACAGCTATAGAAACCCTAACAGATGCCAAGAGAGGTGTTCAAGGCCAGGATGGATGAGGCCTTGACCAACCTGCTCTAGTAGGAGATGTCCCTAACCATGGCAGAGGGTTGGAACTAGATGATCTTTAAGGTCCCTTCCAACCCAAAACATTCTATGAATCTAAGTGTCTTCAGAAGCCTCCTCCCTGGGGATCACAGAATCACATAAACATTCTGGTTGGAAAAGACCCTCAGGTTCACCAGCTCCACCTGTTGTCCCTGCTCTACAAGGTGTACCCTTAAACCATATCTCCAAGCACCACATCCAAACAGCTTTTAAACACATCCAGGTTTGGTGACTCCACCACCTCCCTGGGCAGCCCATTCCAATGCCTGACGACTCTTTCCATGAAAAATGTTTCCTAATGTCCAGTCTAAACCTATCCAGTGGCAGCTCGAGGCCATTCCCTCTTGTTCTATCACTAATCACCTGTCAGAAGAGACCAGCAGCACCCTCTCCACAGCGTACTTTCAGGTAGCTGTAGACAGTGATGAGGTCTACCCTCAGCCTTTCTTTCTCAAACTAACCATCCCCAGATTCTTCAGTCACTCCTCATAAGATTTATTTTCCAGGCCCTAAATGTTTGAGGCCAGGCTGGACAAGGCCTTGAGCAGCTGACTGTAGTTGAGAGGTGTCCCTGCCCATGGTGGGGAGGTTGGTGCAGATGAGCTCTGAGGTCCCTTCCAACCTGAGCCATACTAGGACTCTATGATTCTATCGTTCCTGCTTGGCTGCAGAGCGAATCTTGCACATCTTGCTGTGCATCACGCTAACAACGGAACAGAAACCAATGTGTGTGGAGAGCTGACATGCAGCATGTTTGCACGAGTACTTATTCCTCTTCTATGTTCAACCAACAACTACAGCACAGTGTCTGTGGTATGATTAATTGAGGGAATGGTGCTCATCCCAGCACAGCACAACATCTCTAATTGTGTGACATCTTTCTCTCCTCTGGAAGGAAAGAGCTGATTTTTGTGTCTCAACAGGTTTAGCATGGTGAAACTGAGCAAGCTGCCTTGGGGGACTTGAGCATCTTCCCTATGAAGAGAAACTGAGAGACCTGGGGCTCTTTAAGCTGGAGAAGAGAAGACTGATCAATGTCTACAAATATCTGAGGGGTGAGTGTCAAGTGGATGGGGCTAATCTCTTTTCAGCAGTCAAGACAAGCAACAACAGCTATAAACTGGAACAGAGAAGGTTTCACCTCAACATGAGAAGAAATTTCTTTACAGTGAGGGTGACAGAGGCCTGGAGCAAGCTGCCCAGGGGTGCTGTGGAGTCTCCTCTGGAGACCTTCAAAACCTATCAGAGTGCGTTCCTGGGTGTGACCTGCCCTGGGTGATCCTGCCTTGGCAGGGGGTTGGACTGGATGATCTCTGGAGGTCCCTTCCAACCTCTAATGTTCTGTGACTCTGTGATCTTCAGTTGGGCCTGCTCCCTATGTCCCAGGGTTGACAGATGATGGTGTCACATTTACATCACACACACTTTGTTATTGCAGCTGCATCTTGAAAGGGAAGCAAACAGAGGAATCTCCACCACACAAGAGCTGTAAGACGACTTTTCTTTTTTTTTTTTTTTTCAATGAGGTAGTGGTTTGCAAGGGTGTTCCAGGCTATTGTAACTTACAGTTGTTTGGTATTAGATTTGCACAACATGTTTTGAACCCCAACAATGTAGCCTTCCAGTATCTGAAGGGGGCCTACAGGAAGGCTGGGGAAGGATTATTTACAAGGTCCTGCAATGACAGGACAAGGGGCAATGGGCTTAAACTGGCAGAGGGGAGATTTAGACTGGATGTTAGGAGGAAGTTCTTTACAGTAAGGGTGGTGAGGCACTGGAACAGGTTGCCCAGGGAGGTTGTGGATGTTCCCTCCCTGGATGTGTTCAAGGCCAGATTGGATGAGGCCTTGAGTAACCTGTACTAGTGGGAGGTGTCCCTGCCTATGGCAGGGGGTTGGAACTAGATGATCCTTGAGGTCCCTTCCAACCTTACCATTCTATGATTCTATGATTCTATGTAAAATCTTATACACATTCTCACAGTCCTGCACAAGCCCCTATGGATCAGAAACTTTCCTCGTGGCTTGGATTTGCCTCACCTCATTTGAGCCATAGAATCACAGAATCCAATGGGGAGTTCCCGTGGAAGACCAAGTTTCTATTTTTCCACAGAATCACAGAGTGTTAGGGGTTGGAAGGAACCTTCAGAGATCATCCACACCAATCCCCCTGCCAGAGCAGCATCACCCAGGGCAGGTCACGCAGGAACACATTCAGGTGGGTTTGGAATGTCTCCAGAGAAGGAGACTCCACAACCTCTCTAGGCAGCCTGTTCCAGGGCTCTGGCACCAGGGCTCCCAGGCAAAAAGGTTTCTCTTCTGTTCCTCGTGGCACCTCCTCTGCTCCAGCTTACCCCACTGCCCCTTGTCCTGTCATTGGACATCCCTGTAAGCAGAGCCTGGCGCTGTCCTCCCCACAATGCCCTGCACATCTTTATCCACATGAACGAGGGCAGTGCTCAGGCTCCTCTGCTCCAAGCTAAAGAGCACCAGCTCCCTCAGCCTGTCCTCACAGGGAGATGTTCCACTGCCTTCAGCAGCTTTGTGGCTCTGTGCTGGACTCTCTCAAGCAGTTCCCTGAGGTGCTTCTTGAGCCAAGGGGCCCAGAAGTGGACACATTATCTCAGACGCCACTGATAAATACCTAGAGACAATGATTTGTGTAAGGACACAAAAAAAGCAATAGACACCCACAAAGAGGACTCATGCTTGGGGCACCAGCAATATAGCCAGGTTGTCTCTTCCACAGCTTGCAATTTAAACGCTAACAGACCTGAACAGTGTCCTGAAAGAACTAATTAGTGTGTTAATTTGTTTTCTTCCCACCCTATTTTTGTTTACCCATGCCCACGGGATCTCCAGCTGTGTGAAGCAGCTTTCCAATTAACAATGCATGTCAAGTGAACAGGCCACTTTCTCTGACTCAGCCGTTTTTCCGCCCCGTTTCTTTAGCTGACTTAGAGCTTGTCATTTCCACAGATTTCCCAGCAGCTGGAACCTGCTGAATGCTGCCACTGTCCCTGGGCAAAGCCTGCCTGGCACCCTCCGTGTCCTCTGCAGCAGCTATTGTAGGCCTCTCTCTGCAAATGGAAAGACGCCGCCTTTGGAAGCGTCCACCACCGCGTTTCTGGGTTTGAAGTTTCATGGCAAGCCCCTTCCAGCCCTCCTCTTTACTGCAGGTTTTTTGGTTTGCTTTGCTTTGCAGTAGTGACTCATCTGTTTGCTTTCCTCTTCCTGCTGCTGCTTTTATTCTGTGAGCAAACCTCTGCCACTCACTGTGCAGCAAGAAGAAGGACTCTTCCTTTTCTCTCATGCAGGTAAAAAGGGGGCAGGGAGTGACTGAGAATGTTAAAGAAAGGAGAGAAAATAGCCTGCACCTCCTGGCTTCTTCCTTCTAGTCTTCAGAAGAGTATCTCAGGAGAGTTCCCCTCAACGGCCTCGCTGCACTGACTTCTTGGTGAGTGTGTCCTATGCATGGAATCACAAAATCATAGAATGGTTTGGGTTGGAAGGGACCTTCAAAGCTAATCCAGTCCAACTGCCCTGCAGTCAGCAGGGATATGTTCCACTAGAGCACGTTGCTCAAAGCCTTGTAAAGCCTGACCTTGAATATGAGCTGATGCCTCAACTACCACCACCCTGGTTGCAGTGTTCCATCACCCTCATGATAAAGAACTTGTTCTTAACATCTCCTGTTCTCAGCTGGTGGTGGAAGAAGAAACAAAATCATGAGAGGGTAGTCTCATGGCTGAAATCAGACAGTATGCATCCCAAAACAGAGGCTCAGACAAACTCCTAAACCAGTTACCAACACTGCTGGAAAACCAGTCCTTCCCCAGCCATCTGGAAGAAGCCACTGGGACTCTTCTGTTTCATACAGCCCGAGGAGAGGAAGGTTACCCCCCAGCCTAAATTAAGAAATGTCATGAAATCAAACAATGCATGGGAACATGAAGCACAAAGAAGACAAAAACTGCAACGAGCGGTGTGGCCCTGTCACACCTATTGCAACTTCCACTGGAGCAGAGCAGCAAAGAGAGGATTTCTGCAAATCCTTGCACAGAAGCTGTTCTGTCCAGATTCATCACCTGGACCAAAACAGCGTGTGAGTGAGCCTTGCTAGCAAGTGCTAGGAGATGGGCAGGTCTCAGCTTTAAGCCTGTTGCCAGCCCCAGGAAAGCCCAGTTAAGAGACACCTTGTTTTCTTCTCTGCACAGCAGCTCTTGGCACAGCTAAGAAAAGAAGATGCCTTAACACAGCAGCAGCAGTAGCACGAAAAAGAGTACTTGTGTGTTAAATCATCAGGAGAAAAACAATTATTATCCTTTTCTCCTTTATGTTCCTTTTGTTTTCCTGCCAAATACCAGAGAGAACAAAATAGGAGAGTTTTCTGCTGTGCAAGGCAAACTTGTAAAGGCAAAGGGAAAACAAATCCTGAGCAAATAACTCAAAGCAAGTAACTGGAGGAAGTGAGGGTGGGGAGGAAGGCAGAGGGGAAGACCAACTGGTACATTTTCAGCACTGGCTGTATCAAGCCTTGAAGTAGGAAGATGAATGAGGAATGGACAACTCCATAACCAAGGATCTCCCTGATTTCTTTAGGGATCAACAAAACATCCCAAGCTTAAAAACTGCCACTAACAATCCACGGGGTGGCTCCAGACACCTAGAGGGCCCTCACATCAAAGCATCCATGGGACTGGATCTGACTAGAGAGGAAAGCTTGTGCTCAGAAAAGCTCCAGGTCACCTACAATGGGGTAAAGCCCAGCTCGTAATCCTGGCTCTGCACCAATGCCTACAATTTAAGATTTTATGTGATAAACTTTCCAGAGAAGCATCTGCATCCACATATCCAGAAGAGTCTACTGGGTTTGGTGGGACTACAATTCTGTCCAAAGCTGCCTTCAGAGCCTGGGGATGCTCCTGAAGATCCATGTCCAAGTGATGATCAAAATAACACATGAAGGGATCTTTCCAGACCACTCTGTTCTCAGTTGGGCACCCTAAAGACATGAGCTGGTCTGATCCAGTGTGTCCATGGCCACCTCTATGGGCTCATAGTCTGGTGGTCAAGCTCAACAGGTGGTTTGTATGAGCATGATATTGCTTCCATGCACACACTGTGCTGGGAAGCATGTCAAGAAAAATACCACCTTAAGCTGGTGAGCGAGAACCAGCCTAGGAGACACACATCCCTTTGGGGTAAAAAGGTCCCTCCTGGGCTGACATCACCACAAGTACCTGGTGCCACTGAGTTCAAAGTAGTAAAGCTGAGGGCTTCTACCTCTCTGCAGGACTGAGGCCATGCTAAAGGTGGCAGAGGGTAAGTGTGGCATCCAGCTGTAAGCATCAGTGCTGCATCCCCCCTAGACTGGGGCTGACTGCTCTGGGCTGTTCTCTGGACCATGCTGGGAGCAGAGGTGTGCTTTGTTTTCCATCCCTGCGTGCATTCTTCTCCCTGAGGACAAGCCAAGCCAGTATCTCTTGTTCTTGGACTCCCCCACCATATTGGACTTTTTATCAGAGTGTTACTTTCCCTCCTTAGTTACTCTTAATTTGAAAAATGAGCTCAAATCCCCACCTATTGGCACACAAAGGAAGGTTTTTCTTTCTCTTTAACCCTATCATGACCACAAAAGTTGTTACTACACAGAAGTACCTGCACACACACATTACTTAAGCTGGATTTCCTCCTCCTTCCTTAAATACAAGAAAGGTATATATATACACCTTTACCTTTTTATATATATATATGCATATATATATATACCTATACAGCCAGCTGAAAATCCTGCCTCTTTAAAACACAAAACAGCAGCAGGCTGAAAGAGACCTGGAGAGGCCACTGCCTGCTGTAATAGGATTAAGGGCTATATCTTAGGCAATGCTGCTGGAATCAGCTGGTTCTTATCTGGGCTTCTTTGTAGGAGCTCCGATCTCTTTGTACCAGACTCTGTTCCTGGGCTACCTAACAAATGCTCTCCTTGGCAGGCTGTACAAGTGCCCTCTCTAGAAACCCTGAGTTTCTAGCAGGGAAGCTACCTGGTGGCTGTGAACAGCCAAAAGGCAGGTGCCTTCACTGGTGAAATAAACGCAGCTTCTCCTGTCCCCACCTCTGCTCAAATAGCAGGTCACAGCTCCTCCACACCACACACCAAAGATTCCTTCTTTGTTACCACAATTAAGTCACTCAGCTGTTTCGAAAGATCACATAAAGCCAGAGCAGTACAACAGGCATGATGCACATGCGCTTGCACATGCCTCCTCCTTACTACTAGGCCACCAGTGTAACTCGTGCTATGTAAACTTGCTCCCCCAGTGGGCTCCCAGACACATCTCCTGTCTCCTATCATCAGAAAATGACACACCTTCTGTCTCCTATCATAAGAAAATGACAGTTCTTAAGGAAAATAAGCAAGGGGGGGTAAAAAAAAAAAAATGGCATAGAGGTGACTTATTGGTGACTTCCTCTCTTTTCCTCCCAAAACAGTGATTTCTCTCCCGCCTAACAAAACACCCAGACAGATAATTACTTCCCTCCCAACCCTGCAGTTAACACATTTCACCCTGCTGAGATGCTGCTGGTTTTCAGGAGGAGCAGTGGAGAGGAAGACTCTAAGAGACCTCTCCCACTCTCCCGAGCTGACTGTGCTTACATTTTACACAACCACCAGTACCCGGAGCCCAGAGCCAGTGCAAAGCACGAGGAAAGATAAGCGTTAAGAAAGTGCCAAGATTTGCAGACCTCCTTTTCTCTTCCTGCATTCCCTGCTCAAGCTGATTTTAGGAACTGAGCTGTGTGACTTGCAGGCAAAAGCTGCCTGCACCACGATTTCTATTCCGCTCACTCCCAGCCCTCTTCCTCCACAAGTAAGAGCTGATAAGAATCTCTTGCAATTCAATAGGCTTCATATCGTCTCCAGGAAATAATTGAACCCTTTGTGGCTTTCACAGAAACATTTTGCTATTTTCCCTGGCATCAAAATACTGCTAGATTCTGTTCAAATGCAAGAGATGGCCAGCCCACATTAGCTGCAGACAGAGACAAGAAGACAAGTCAGCTGCCTGAAAATAGACAGTGTGAGCAACGCAAAGGCAGCAGTTCCCAAAGGGAAGGACCAGTTCTTCCACCATGGGTAAACTGGTCTCTGCCTTTACCTCACCCTAAGAAGCAGAAGCATTGAGACTCTGAGCCAAAATCTGTTACTTCAAAGGGACCAATCTCCCAGCTCCTAAGAATCACAGAATTGTCAGGGCTGGAAGTAACCTCAAGGATCATCTAGTTCCAACTCCTCTGCCATGGGCAGGGACACCTCACACTAGATCAGGTTGTTCAGAGCCCCATCCAGTCTGGCTTTAAAGACCTCCAGGGATGGAGCTTCCACCACCTCCCTGGGCAACCTGTTCCAGTGTCTCACCACCCTTGTGGTGAAGAACTTCTTCCGAACAAGTAATCTAAATCTACCCACTTCACCCCATACTGAAATAACCTGACATCTTCCTGTTCCAGCATGGGTTTTTCCCTCTTCCCTGTCCAGTACAGAGGATCATCACCATCACACACCTGCAAAATCAGTCATTCCAGCTGACACAGAAATCCCAGATGCAATGCCCTTTGTCAGGAGAAGCAGGAGGAAGGAACTGGGCAGGCTTACCAAAGCCCATGGCCAAGGTAGCAATTTCTGTATCATGGTCTTGCACTGGGTCCGGTGCTGTTTAACATCTTTGTCAGTGACATGGGCAGTGGCACTGAGCACACCCTCAGCAAGTTTGCTGATGACACCAAGATCTGTGGTGTGCTGGACTCACCTAAAGGCAGGAATCCATCCAGAAGGATACTGAAAAGTGTGCCAGTGCCAACTGCATGAAGTTCAACAAGTGCAAGGTACTGCAGCAAAATCGGGTCAATCCCAGGCACAACTCCAGGCTGAGTGCAGAGCAGATTGACAGAAGCTCTGGAGAAAGAGACTTAGGGTCTCAGTTGCTGAGAAGCTCCCCATGAGCCAGCAGTGCCCTCATGCAGCACACAAGGCAGCCCTGTGCTGGGCTGCATCCAGAGCAGTGTGGGCAGCAGGGCAAGACAGGGGATTCTGCCCATTGACTCTTCTCTGCTGAGAACTCACCTCAAATCCTGCCTCTAGCTCTGGTGCCCCCAGCATAAGAAGGACACAGAGCTGCTACAGTGAGGCCTCTGCTACAAGGATAGGCTGAGGGATCTGGGGTGGTTCAGCCTGGGGAAGAGAAGACTCCAGGGGGACCTTGGAGCTGCCTTGCACTACCTGAAGAGATCCTCCAGGAAGGCTGCAGAGGAACTCTGAGGGTGTCTAGAGACAGGACAAGTGGGAAGAGTTTGAAGCTGATGATGCACTTGTCCAGTGCTCTCCAACGACAGTTTGCTGGATACAGGAGATCCCCGGGTATTGTCAGAGTAAAACTGGAGTCCCATCCTGTGTCAAGCAACCCCAGCCTCCTCACTTTGGATGAAATCATAGAATCACAGAATGGTGAAGCTGGAAGGGACCTCAAGGATCATCTAGTTCCGAACCCCCTGCCATGGGCAGGGACACCTCCCACTAGTACAGGTTACTCAAGGCCTCATCCAACCTGGCCGTGAACACCTCCAGGGAGGGAGCAGCCACAACTNGCAGGGCAAGACAGGGGATTCTGCCCATTGACTCTTCTCTGCTGAGAACTCACCTCAAATCCTGCCTCTAGCTCTGGTGCCCCCAGCATAAGAAGGACACAGAGCTGCTACAGTGAGGCCTCTGCTACAAGGATAGGCTGAGGGATCTGGGGTTGTTCAGCCTGGGGAAGAGAAGACTCCAGGGGGACCTTGGAGCTGCCTTGCACTACCTGAAGAGATCCTCCAGGAAGGCTGCAGAGGAACTCTGAGGGTGTCTAGAGACAGGACAAGTGGGAAGAGTTTGAAGCTGATGATGCACTTGTCCAGTGCTCTCCAACGACAGTTTGCTGGATACAGGAGATCCCCGGGTATTGTCAGAGTAAAACTGGAGTCCCATCCTGTGTCAAGCAACCCCAGCCTCCTCACTTTGGATGAAATCATAGAATCACAGAATGGTGAAGCTGGAAGGGACCTCAAGGATCATCTAGTTCCGAACCCCCTGCCATGGGCAGGGACACCTCCCACTAGTACAGGTTACTCAAGGCCTCATCCAACCTGGCCGTGAACACCTCCAGGGAGGGAGCA
>VWZE01004774.1:0-13128 GCA_013396675.1 Eubucco bourcierii | reverse complement strand
TGATTCTGTGATTGTGTGATTGTGTGATTCTGTGATTCTGTGATTCTATGCTTCTGTGATTCTATGATTCTGTGATTCTATGATTCTATGCTTCTGTGATTCTATGCTTCTCTCAGAGAGAGAAAGGAAGGGAAGAGAAAAGGCTAATGGAGCAACATCAGAGATTTTAGAGGGATATGCTACCTCCCTGGAGATATTTAAAAGACTCAGAGATATGTTCCTGTGGGAAAGATTTTAGCACCAACCTTGGTAGAGTTAGGGAATGGTGGTGACAGGACAAGGGGCAATGACTTTCACACAGTATCACCAAGGTTGGAAGAGACCTCCAAGATCATCAAGTCCAACCCACTCCCACAGCCCTCAAGACCAGACCATGGCACCAAGTGCCACATCCAAACCTGCCTTGAACACCTCCAGGGACGCTGACTCCACCACCTCCCTGGGCAGCCCATTCCAGCAGTCAGTGACTCTCTCAGGCAAGAACTTTCTCCTCACCTCCAGCCTAAACTTCTCCTTACTTAGCTTGGGACTGTGTCCTCTTGTTCTGTCACTGCTTGTCTGAGAGTAGAAGGTAACCTCCTCCTGGCTATAACCACCCTTCACCTTCTTTTAACTAGAGCAGGATAAATTTCTGCAGGCATTAGGGAGAAGTTCTTTACTGTGAGAGTGGTGAAACCCTGGAATGGGGATTTGTGGGTGAGAGGTGTTCAAGGCCAGGTTGGATGAGATCTTGAGCAACCTGAGCTAGTGTGAGGTGTCCCTGTCCTACGGCAGGAGGGTTGGAACTGGATGATCCTTGTGGTCCCTCCCAACCCAACCCATTCCATGAATCTCTGAGGAGGCTCCTTCCAGGTGCCAAGAAGCTACTGAGCTGAGTGAGGGGAAGGCTAAGCACAGCTGAGCACTGCATTGCTGCAACGCACGAGGCTCTGGGCTTGTTGTTAACAACATAGGCAGAAACTGTGAACAGGATGGAATACAGTGAGGAGATTTACAACTTAGCATGTCTTGTGTGCACCCTGTTAGCACTCCTGGCCTAATTCCTCACCAACCATAGAAGGAAGGAAAAAAAAAAAAACCAAAACCAAGGAAGCTAAAGAAAATGTTAGCAAAGGAGATGAAATGAAAGGCTAATCCAAGCCACACTAGGTGAGGTTGCTCTGCTCTTTGATGGGTGCATTTAGGACTCATTTCTCCTCTTGGAAACCTCTTCAGGGTCTGGTTCTGCTTATTGACTGAGCCTGCAAGGTTAATATTTTGGGGGTTGTTGTCCTTGCACTTTTATGTCGAACCTTTGTCCTTCCTTGAGAGGATTCAATAAATCAGGGCTTTCAAAAAAAAAAAGAAAGAGTTAAAAAGAGCTTTGTGTGGCTTCTTCTCTCTCTTTCAGTGAAGAGTGAGAATGTTTTAGGTTTCCTCCAAAATGCCATAAGCTGCCCTATAAAAGCCTGGAATCAGGAAAGCCTCAGTGCAAGAAAACATTTAACCATATGCTTGACTTTAACTTTAAGCATATGCTTAAAATCTAGCATGTGCTGAAATTCCCTCCTGGAAAGGAATGGATTTAAGGGCTGGATTTAAGGACTTGCTTCTGCTCTATGTGCATACATCAGATTCTGCCAGAGTCAGAATCACAGAGTTAGTGTTAGTGGGAGGTGTCCCTGACTATGACAGGCGGTTGGAACTAGATGGTCCTTGAGGTCCTTTCTAACCTAAACCATTCCATGATTCCATGAAAAGCCCTCTAAGATCAACCAGCCCAGCCACCCAACACCATCCTGGGCATTAAACCATGTCCCCAAGTGCCATAGCTCTGCATGAAATTCATGAAGCTCAACAAGGTCAAGTGCAAGGTCCTGCACCTGGGTAGGCACAATCCCAAACACAAATACAGCCTGGGTGGGAAATGGCTGAGAGCAACCCTGAGGAAAAGGCCCTGGGGGCCTAAAAAGTCCCTCCCCAGCTTTTTTGTAGCCTTCCTCAGATACTGCAATGCCACAATAAGGTCACCTGGGAGTCTTCTCTTCTCCAGACTGAGCAATCCCAACTGCCTCAGGCTCTCCTCACAGCAGAGCAGCTCCAGCCCTCTGCTCATCCTCTTGGCCCTTCTCTGGTCACCTTCCAGCACCTCCACATCCCTCTTGTCCCAGGGGCTCCAGCACTGGATGCAGCACTCCAGGTGGGGTCTCAGCAGTGGGGAGCAGAGGGACAGGATCACTTCCCTGCCCTGCTGCCCACAGTTCTCCTGATGCAGCCCAGGCTCTGCTTGCTCTCTGGGCTGCAGGTGCACACTGCTGGCTCATGTTGAGCTTCTCCTCCACCAGCACCCCCAAGTCTCTCTCCTCGGGGCTGCTCTCCACCCAGGCACTGCCCAGCCTGGATTGGTGCTTGGCATTACCTTGATCCAGCTGCAGGACCTTGCCCTTGGTCTTGTTGAACCTCCTGAGGTTAGCTTGTGCCCACCTCTGCAGCCTGCCCAGGTCCCTCTGGATGAAGGAGGGAAGGAGATGCAGGCAGCCACACAAATCCCTTTACTTATGAATGGGATTTGTCCATGCCCTTCCTGCACACAACCCAAGCCAGGGCTGTGGATCAGAAACTACCCAGCAAAATTCTTTCCTGGGAAGCCAAACCCCTTTTATTTCCTAGAGGTCTGACAGGTCTAGTGGTGAATTTATGCTTTGTTATAATTAGAGCTGCTTGCACTCTATTAACAAACACTTTGTAATTTGTATGTCCTTGTCTGTAGACAATTATTGGGTCTTTTACACCCCTCCTCCTCCTCGTTTCCTAGGAGCTTACTAACACACACATTTGAGCACTAACAATACTGTTCTATGTATTCCAGACATGGCAACACAGATGCCAGAGCCACCAGAGGAAAGAAATAATATTTTATTAGGTGTACCTGCTTCATCAAGGAGCTTGGACTAGATGATCTCCAGAGGTCCCTTCCAACCCCCACCACTCTGTGGTTCTGAGAGTCCATGACTGCAGGGTTCTGTGATTCTGTGGCTCTATGATTCTGTTATTCTATGATATTTTCATCATAGAAAGCTAGAATGGGTCCGTTTGGAAAGGACCTCAGGCCCCATCTACTCCAACCTCCCTGCCATGGCCAGGGAAACTTCTGAACTAGACTCATCCAACCTGGCCTTGAACACCACCAGCCACAGCCTCCCTGGGCAGCCTGTGCCAGGCTCTCAGCACCCTCACACTGCACAACTTCTTTCTCAGCTCCACTCTAACCCTGCTCTGCCTCAGCTCCAAACCATTGCCCCTTGGGCTGTCTCAGACCCCCCCAGCACAAGACCCTCTGCAACCTTCCTGCAGGCTCCCTTCAGGCACTGGCAGGCAGCTCTGAGGTGCCCCTGGAGCCTTCTCCTCTGCAGGCTGCACCTCCCCAGCTCCCTCAACCTGTGCCCACAGCAGAGCTGCTCCAGCCCTGGCAGCATCTTTGTGACCCTCAGTACCACAGCTCTGATCTTCTGAAACACCACCAGTGAAGGTGACTCCACAGCCTCCCTGGGCAGCCTGTGCCAGGCTCTCAGCACCCTCAACACTGCACAACTTCTTCCTCAGCTCCACTCTCAGCCTGCTCTGCCTCAGCTCCAAACCATTGCCCCTTGGGCTGTCTCCAGACCCCCTCAACACAAGTCCCTCTGCAGCCTTCCTGTAGGATCCCTCCAAGCACTGGCAGGCAGCTCTGAGGTGCCCCTGGAGCCATCTCCTCTGCAGGCTGCACAACCTCTGCTGTTTGAAAGAGGCAGAGCTGTGTTGCTGAGGTCCACAGTTTAGCCCCAGTCCCAGCAGAGTGGAAGAGTGGTTGGTCTGGATGGAACTGAAAGGGCTTTTCCAACCCCAAACATTCTCTGACACTGATAAAGATTGGACCTCAAAGGTCTTTTCCAACCACAACATTTCTATGGTCATATGCTAGGAAGTTTCATTTCAACTTAAGGAGAAACTTCTTTGCTCTGAGGCTGCTGGAGCCCTGGAGCAGGCTGTCCAGAGAGGTTGTGGAGTCTTCTTCTATGGAGACTTCTAAAACTCACCTGGACACCTTTCTGTGCCACCTTATCCAGTTTGGACTGGATGATGTCCCAAGGTCCCTTCCAAGCCCCAGCACTCAGTGATTCTAACAAGTGATTCTCTGTGATTTTAACAAGCCCAAGTGCCAGGTTGTGCACTTTGGCCACAGCAACCCCAATCAGTGCTGCAGGCTGGGGACAGAGTGGCTGAGAGCAGCCAGGCAGAGAGGCACCTGGGGATGTTGGTTGGNTCCAGAGAGATGTTGAGGTGCTGGAAGGTGGCCAGAGAAGGGCAGCAAGGCTGGGGAGGGGCCTGGAGCACAGCCCTGTGAGGAGAGGCTGAGGGAGCTGGGGGTGTGCAGCCTGCAGGAGAGGAGGCTCAGGGCAGAGCTCATTGCTCTCTGCAGCTCCCTGCAGGGAGGTTGTAGGCAGCTGGGGTTGGGCTCTGCTGCCAGGCACCCAGGGACAGAAGGAGAGGCCACAGCCTCAAGCTGTGCCAGGGCAGGTTCAGGCTGGATGGTAGGAGGAAGTTGTTGGCAGAAAGAGAGATTGGCATTGGAATGGGCTGCCCAGGGAGGTGGTGGAGTGCCCATCCCTGGAGGTGTTTAAGAGGAGGCTGCATGAGGCACTTAGTGCCATGGGTTAGTGAATTAGAATGTGTTAGGTAATAGCTTGGACTTAATGATCTCAGAGCTCTTTTTCAACCTGGTTAATTATGATTCTGTGATTTAATAATTCTGTGATTCTGTGACTCTATGATTCTGTGGTTCTATGATTCTGTGATTTTATAATTCTGTGATTCTGTGGTTCTATGATTCTGTGATTCTGTGACTCTGTGACTCTGTGATTCTAAGAGAACCCCAAGAACCAAACCCAGGCCATTTTCTGCCCAGTTTGGCTACGACCTCCTTATAGAAACCCAACCCCAGCTGGCAAATCACAGCTTTGAGGGGAGATGGTTTGGATTAGCTAAACAGCCAGAGGGCTCATGCTCAGCATCAGGGAGTTCAGAATTCCTCATATTCCTCCTATCTGCAGGCTTAGCCCATTCACAGCAACTTTTCCTTTACTTCTTTCACATCCTTACCCAGCAATACCACACTTGGAGGTGTCTACCACAGTCCTGCCCAGGGTCCCAGCAACACCTCCAGCCCACCAGAGCAGCCTGCCTCCCTCCAAGCCTTTCTTGCCCGTGTCTGGGGGCTGTCAGACAACGTTCCAGTGCTAAATAAAGGGCCAGAGCTGGGACACAGCTGACAGAGCATGTCCCAACACTTAGCTGGAGGAAGGCTGCAGCTGCATTCCCAGATTACACTCTGGGAGCTGAGAATGGCTGCCACCCCCTGCGTGGTGGAGACTGCAGGCAGATGCTTTAACACCACTTGGCTCTCTTATGCCTTGTTAAAAATGTAGAAGGCTCCAACAAGCCTCCTTTTCTTTTTTAGAAGGCGAGCAGGACCGTGTCACACGAGCTTCTTTCAGCTGATGCAGCTGGTGAGCAGGACAAGGAGCATGCTGTGGTCTCCTGCAGCCTGTTGGCACAGCAGTGAGCAGAGGAGAATGGACAGGGAGGGACTGGGCTTAGCCTGCTGCAGGGGAAGGGCTGGGAGAGCAAGGAAGGAGGCTTTTACCAGCTGCCTTCTTGCAGATTTTCTTCTGCATGCTCCAGGAGAACAGAGGAACCCGAAGTGGCCCCTGGGTACTCATGAAAGTGACAAACCTCCAGCCATGTGTGCTTTAGTGCTGCTAGAGAGAAAATAATTCCCATATGAGAAAGCCACAGCAGCCTTTGATTTGGATTTTTCCACTCCCTTGCTTTACTCCTATGACAGAATCAGTGCTGGGATTGTTCTACCATGGGGGGGAAAAAAAAATGCTGTGATTCTATAACAGAATAGTTTCAGTTGGGAAAAAACACTTCTAAGCTCATCCAGCCCAACCACCATGGCCTCAAGTGCCATGGCCCCACAGGTCTGGAACACCTCCAGGGATGAGGACTCCACCACCTCCCTGGGCAGCCTCTGCCAGTCTCTGACCACTCTTGCAGTCACAGGCTCACAGGATGTCAGGGGTTGGAAGGGACCCAAAGAGATCCTCCAGTCCAACCTCCCTGCCAGAGCAGGAGCAGACAATCCGGCTCAGGGCACACAGGAACACATCCAGACAGGCCTTGAAAGGCTCCAGAGAGGGGAGAGTTCAGAATTTTTTCTTAATATCCAACCCAAACCTCCCCTGGTGCAACCTGAGGCCATCTCTTTTCCTTCTATCACTTGTTACTAGGCTGATCTCCACAGGTCTCTTCCAACTCCTCCCAGCCTGCACTTCAGTGCAGTAACAAACACCTCTTGGACTACCCACAGGGGTAGGTAGCTCTTTACATTATTCCTTTCTTGCACAGTGCAGCTATCTCCTGGGGGGTGGAAAGCATCCAGCCCCATCAGCTCAGCATCTCTCAGCAGGTACTCAGCAAGTTCCCTCCACCACCCGAACTGCTTGTCAGAGCTGTTAATGGGGCTTGACACCTTCCCCTCCTGCCTTCAGCTGCAGCCTACCCTTGCAGTCTGCAAACACTGATTACATTCCTCACCTCCTCATTTGCAGGACCAGGCCAGCTTTTTGAATAAGCACACACTGCCACCTGATCTCCTTGGAGTGCACAAAGCCCATCTGCATCCCTGGTTTCAGCAGCTCATTGAGGCCCCCACTGAAGCACCACTGAGTGGCTTCACAAAGAAATCATATTTTTGTGTCTGTCTGTGCATATAAATGTTTGCTGGGTGCCATTGCCTCGTAGCTTTTCCAGAGTGTTCCAATGTTGCTACCATCTATTATTTGTTGAGTGCTGACAGTGCACTTCAAGGGGGCTCCAGGAAGCGCTTAAAGTTAAGCACATTTTCAAGCATGCTGCTGATCGGGGCCAAAAAGTTAATCTGAGACCCTCTTTGTTGGAAAGTGTAGACATGACACCAAGGAAGAGCAGCTCTTAATTTTTCCCTGAAGCAGGAAATACTGCTTTCCAGGCAGGAGTCCAGGTTGGGGGTAGAGCAACTTCAGAGTAGCCCTGAAGAAAGAGCCTTGGGGGTGTTGGGTGCTGAGCAGCTGCCCAGGAGCCAGCAGTCTCCTCATGCAGCCCTAAGGCAGCTGGGTGCTGGCTGCAACCAGAGCAGTGTGGGCAGCAGGGCAGGAGTGGGGATTCTGCCCCTGGGCTCTGCTCTGCTCAGACCTCACCTCCAATCCTGCCTCCAGTGCTGCTGTCCCCAGCAACAAGAGAGCACAGAGCTAGTGGAGAGAGTCCAGAGGAGGGTACAAAGATGCTGCCAGGGCTGGAGCAGCTCTGCTGTGGGCACAGGCTGAGGGAGCTGGGGGGGTGCAGCCTGCAGAGGAGAAGGCTCCAGGGGCACCTCAGAGCTGCTGTCAGTGCCTGAAGGGAGCCTGCAGGAAGGCTGCAGAGGGACTTGTGCTGAGGGGGTCTGAGATAGCCCAAGGGGCAATGGTTTGGAGCTGAGGCAGAGCAGGCTGAGAGTGGAGCTGAGGAAGAAGTTGTGCAGTGTGAGGGTGCTGAGAGCCTGGCACAGGCTGCCCAGGGAGGCTGTGGCTGCATCCTCCTTGGGGGTGTTCAAGGCCAGGTTGGATGTGACCTTGAACAGCCAAGTCTAAGTGAGAGGTGTGCCTGGACACAGTGGGGAGGTTGGAGGAGATGTGCTCTGAGTTCCCTTCCAACCTGAGCCATTCTCTGATGATTCTCTGGTTCCCTCCCCTCCTGACTCTGCTTTACAAACAGAAGAGCTGGTTGCCAATCATTTCTCATTTTTGATATTCCAGTGCCAAAGGGAAAAAAAACCAAACCACGTATCAGCTGTTCCCTTAATGTGTTGAGTGCCAATGCAGAGTAGCAGCCAAGTGGATGCAGATCTCTTCCCAGAGAGGGAGGAAGCAGTGTATGGTTCTGTGGTTCTGTGATTCAGGTCTAGGTCCCTCACTGCAGAACAGTGAGGTGCTGGGGGAAGTCCAGAGAAGGGCATCACAGCTGAGGAAGGGGCTGAAGAACAGGGCTGGGGAGGAGTAGCTGAGAGCCCTGAGGGTGTTTAATCTGAAGAAGAGGAGGCTGGAAACTGGTTGCCCAGAGATGTGTTTGAGGTCCTATCTTTCGAGACGTTCAAGTTCTGGACTAAATCAAAGCATCATAGAAGTGCTGAGGCTGGAAAAACCTCGAGTCCAACTGCTCACCTACAGCTCTCAACCCCTCCACTACTGCTAAGCCACTACCACCAAACCCTAAATGATCTCCAGAGGTCCCTTTCCAGTCCTCTGACTCTATGTTATTGTCCCCTCCAGGAAATAACAGACCAAAGAATAATTTTGCAGAGCAGTGAACTTCCCTCCTCACAAATCCAGCAGGCACAGGGAGAGTGCTGGGGAGCCTCAAACTGCTGTAGGTGGCTTTTGACTTTGCTGCTGCTGTGCAAGGTGCTCCTTAATGCTCCACCTAAAGAACAGGACAGCTCTGTACCTGCCAGAGCAGTCCTTAATTAATTACTCTTGAATTAAACACTTGCATCATTGATATCTGAAGGGGGCCTACAGGAAGGCTGGGGAGGGACTATTGACAAGGGCTTGGAATGACAGGACAAGGGGCAATGGGTTTGAACTGGCAGAGGGGAGATTTAGACTGGATGTTAGGAGGAAGCTGTTTGCAGTGAGGGTGGTGAGACACTGGCACAGGTTGCCCAGGGAGGTTGTGGCTGCTCCCTGCCTGGAGGTGTTCAAGGCCAGGTTGGAGGAGACCTTGAGTGCCCTGTGCTAGTGGGAGGTGTCCCTGCCTATGGCAGGGGGTTGGAACTGGCTGATCCTTGAGGTCCCTTCCAACCTTCCCATTCTATGATTCTATGATTCTATATTTAATCTCACACAACAGGCCCTTGTCCATAACCACAGCCAAGAGGCTCAGGAGGAACAATGACAACAACCACAGTTGCCTAAACATGATTCTGGGACATCTGTGGCTTGTCACTATTAGAGACCAGAAGCTATAACCTAAGACAGGCTTTGGTTTTTTTTGAGGTTGATTACTTTTTTGGAGGCAATACATGGAAACTCAGCCACAGCTCCTGAAAACTCTCTTGGAATGCAGTAACACAAATGAGGAGGAAATATTCTTGGGGGGGAAAGTAAAAAAGTGCTTAAGGCAACAGTAATTACACTGCCAAATATAGCACAGAGAATCTGCAGAGTGAGGCTTTCACATGGCAAGGGAAATGTAAAATCATACTTGGGGTGTAACTAAATGGGAATGGAATGGCTGGGGGGAGGGTTGGAGGGGAGCATTATTGCAGCAAGGTCACATTTAAGCCCTGGCTAGAAGTGGAAGCACAAGAGAGAGCCTGTTTGTAAAACTGTGTTTTCTTTATTTCTGGAGGAAACAGCCAGCATGTGTCTGGGGGGGGGTGTTGGAAAAAAATCATAAGCAATCATCTGCTATAAGGTTCAGAGAAAATAGCCAAAGTAAGGCAGTCTCAGCTCTCCACACAGCCATAGAATGGTTTGAGTTGAACATGAAGGGTCATGGAGTCACAGAATCACAGAACCATAGAATCAGAGAATCAGAGAATCATTAAATCAGAGAATCATTAAATCAGAGAATCAGAGAATCACAGAACCATAGAATCACAGAATCACAGAATCATAAAATCATAGAATCAGAGAATCACAGAATAACAGAATCAGAGAATCACAGAATCAGAGAATCACAGAATCAGAGAATCATAGAATCAGAGAATCATTAAATCAGAGAATCAGAGAATCACAGAACCATAGAATCACAGAATCACAGAGTCACAGAGTCATAGAACCACAGAATCACAGAAACATAGAATCAGTCAGAGTTGGAAGGGACCACAAGGATCAGCCAGTTCCAACTCCCCTGCCATGGGCAGGGACACCTCACACCAGCCCTAGTTGCTCAAGGCCTCATCCAGCCTATCTTTGAACACCTCCAGAGAGGGCACATCCACAGTGTCCCTGGGCAACTTGTGCCAGGCTCTCTCCACCCTCATTATAAATAAGTTTGTCCTAATCTCCAGTCCTTGAGCTTCAATCCATTCCCTCTCATCCTGTCATTCCCAGCCCTTGTCAAAAGTCCCTCCCCAGCTCTCCTGTAGCCCCTTCAGGTACTTCAAGGATGCTCTAAAGTCTCCCTGGAACCTTCTCCAGGCTGAGCAGCTCCAGCTCCCCCAGCCTGTCCCCACAGGGGAGGATCTCCAGCCCTCTGAGCATCTTAGTGACTTCCTCTGGACACTCCCCAGAAGTTTGTTGTCCTCCTGTGCTGGAGGCACCAAAACTGGACTCAGTACTCTGTGTGGGGTCTCACAAGAACAGAGTAGAGGGCAAGAATCACTTCCTTTGTTCTGGTGGCCAGGATATGACTGCCTCCTGGACCACAAACTGAGCCATAAACTGGTGCCACAGAATGAAAAGCTTTAGCTAAGCTTTGGAGAGCTTCTCAGGGAAACATTGTACAAGGTTTATTTTATTTTTTCCCCTCTCCTTTCTTACATAAACCAGGTGACAGAACAGAGGAAATGGCCTGAAGATCTGCCAAGGAGAGTTCAGGTTGGAGATTAGGAAGAATTCCTTCCCAGAAAGAGTTCTCAGGCACTGGCAGAGGCTGCCCAGGGAGGTGGTGGAGTCACCATCCCTGGAGGTGTTTCAAAGACCCAGGGATGTGGTGCTGAGGTGGTGTTGGGATTGTGAGCTCCAGGTGAGTGTTTGGATTGGGGCTGTTTAGTATGGACAAAATGAAGGTGAGGGAAAAACCTTCTCACTCTACAAGTCCCTGAACGGAGGATGGAGCCAGGTGAGGTTTGGTCTTTTCTCCCTAGTAACAAGTGATAGGAGGAGAGGAAACTACCTCAAGCTGCACCAGGGGAGGGTTAGGATGCATAGGAGGGGAAACCTTTTGGCTGAAATTTTTCTCCAAGCCTGGCACAGGCTGCCCAGGAAGATAGATGAATGCCCATCCCTGGAAGGGTTTGAAAGAGGCAGGAATGTGGTGCTGAGGGTCAGGGTTTAGCTCCAACCTTGGTAAGAGTTAGAGGATGGTTGGACTCAATGATCTCAAAGGTCATTCCCAACCAGAACAATTCTGTGATCCTCTGATTGTGGCTGGGATTGATCTTAAATGTTTTTTTTTTTTCCAACCAAATGAATTCTAAACCCATATAAAGTGATGCAATTATCTGGTCTCTTTATGCCACTTTGCCTTTTTAAAAGGTGTTTTTCCTCCTAATTTCTATGGAGATAATTGAAGAGAAAACTTCTCCCATGTCTTTACTTACAGAGCAGGACCATGCAGAAACTCAGACCAACTCTAAATTGAAAGCAGAAGTTGCTGGTTAAAGATGTATTGGGAATTAAGGATCAGATTTGAAATGCTCATTAAAGGAAACAATAACAAAGGCACAACAGCTCTGCCAAGAAATGCTCCTTGAGTGATTTAAGAGCTCTGCCTGCAAACGCTGCTCTCGAAGAGCAAATGAAAGCTAAAGCAGGCCTGAGACACAAACATCTATCACAGGTTGGGTGAGTGGCTAAGAAATGCTAATTCTTCTTAAGCCATGGAGCAGAAATGACCTGTGGGGTTAAATCTGTCAATCCATCAGTTTGCAGCTTGTGCCTTCGGTGGAGATTTGGCAAAAGCAGCAAATTCTGTCTCAGAGGGATTTGAATTTGTGTTTCCCTTTTGGATTTTGCAGTGTTTTGTGGTCTTTGCAAACTCACTGGAGCCAAATGCAATCTTAAGTGGTCTGATGGTGACTGACGAGAGTGAAGGCCCTGAAACCACAGCTAGAGACATCCTCCAATCCTTCCAATCTCATCACAGAACCCTGGAATTGTTTAGGTTGGAAAAAAACCTTTAAGGTCATTGAGTCCAACCATACTCTACCTCTACCGAGGCTGGGGCCAAGCCATGGCCCTCAGCACCACAGCTCTGCCTCTGTCAAACACCTCCAGGGATGGGCATTCAGCCACCTCCCTGGGCAGCCTGTGCCAGGCTTGGAGAACCCTTTCAACCAACAACTTTCTTCTCACACCCAATTTAAACCTCCCCTCAGGAAACTTGGAAGTCCAGGTTGGATGAGGCATTCAGCAGTGTGGTCTAATGGAAGCTGTCCCTGCCTGTGGCTGGGGGGTTGGAACTGGATGACCTTTAAGGTCCCTTCAAACCCAAACCATTCTATGAATCTATGATTCTGTGAGTCTATGAGTCTATGGTTATGTCTATCACTCTGTGAGTCTATGATTATGTGAGTCTAACTCTATGATTCCATGAGTCTGTGATTCCGTCACTCTGATTTTGAATCTATGATTCCCTGAGTCTCTGATTCCTTGAGTCTATGATTCCTTGAGTCTCCAATTCCCTGAGTCTGTGATTCCCTGAGTCTCTGATTCCTTGAGTCTATGATTCCTTGAGTCTCCAATTCCCTGAGTCTGTGATTCCCTGAGTCTCTGATTCCTTGAGTCTATGATTCCTTGAGTCTCCAATTCCCTGAGTCTGTGATTCCCTGAGTCTCTGATTCCTTGAGTCTATGATTCCTTGAGTCTCCAATTCCCTGAGTCTGTGATTCCCTGAGTCTCTGATTCCTTGAGTCTATGATTCCTTGAGTCTCCAATTCCCTGAGTCTGTGATTCCCTGAGTCTCTGATTCCTTGAGTCTATGATTCCTTGAGTCTCCAATTCCCTGAGTCTGTGATTCCCTGAGTCTCTGATCCCATGAGTATCTGATTCCTTGAGTCTATGATTCTATGAATCGGTGATTCCCTGAGCCTCTGATCCCTTGAGTCTTTGATTCCTTGAGTCTCTGATTCCCTGAGTCTCTGATTCCTTGAGTCTATGATTCTATGAATCTGTGATTCCCTGACCCTCTGATCCCTTGAGTCTTTGATTCCTTGAGTCTCTGATTCCCTGAGTCTGATTCCTTGAATGTCTGATTCCTTGAATATCTGATTCCCTGAGTCTCTGATCCATTGAGTGTCTGATTCCCTGAGTCTCTGATCCCTTGATTCTCTGATTCCCTGAGTCTCTGATCCCATGAGTCTCT
>VWZE01004773.1:1263630-1290424 GCA_013396675.1 Eubucco bourcierii | reverse complement strand
CCCCCCCGCCCAAAACCAACCAACCAAGCTTAAAAAACCCCCAAACCCTAACCACCAAAACAAAGATCCATCCCTTCACAAACACAACACAGTCCTAAGCTGAGGCAGCTGAAGATGAGGCAGTGGTAGAGGTGACCTTCAGCAGTAACAGTTTGAAGTGACTACACTGAATTCCTAAGGGAAAAAAAAAAAAAAGCACATCTAGCTCAAAAAAAACCCAAAACAAAACCAAACCAAACCCCACATCCCCCCCAAATTATGCTCTACAAGTTTCAGTATGAATAAATGCAGCGAGGCAGAAATGCACATAACTGAATTCTACTCCTAGAAAAGTCAGCCCAGTGAGTCAGCCCCAAGATGATGTTAGCAAAGCAAAAATGACTGCTTTGTTTCCTCCTCCTGCACACACTAATTCTCTCTCCCTCTCCTTCCCTCTCCCTGCAGGCAGCAGGTCAAGACTTTTTCCCCTCAAGTTCATCCAAAAAAACATTGAAGGCTTTTAGCTTAGTCAAAAGGCAACTCATTCATTTGTGTTTTACGTCAGAACAGTTTGGCTTTTGTTGTTCCCTGCCAGGGGAAAGAGAGATGATCCATTACCACCAGTTATAAGCAATCCTCCTAAGCTCTAGAGCTCAGACTTGCACTTGGGAGGCCAAGAGAGTAATGAACACCTCCCTTATGTTCAGCTGGGCTGCTTTCTGCAAGGCTACATCAACAGGACAGCAACACTGGCATGACTCATCTCAAAGAGCCAAAATCCCATATATATAAAGTATTTCTCAGTGATTTGCTTGTCCACTGGTTCCAACTCTTGAACTTCTGACTCAGACTTTAAGAACCAGATCTCTTTCTAGGAAGAGCAAGCACAGTAGTACTGTGTAGATCTTTCTGACTGCATCATGTTCCTCCACTTGTCAAAGTGTTCATCGCTGAGTTTGACCTCCACACTTCTGGAGAGCTTTGCCTGGAGGGAAGATGCCATTCAGCTCTGTGCCAACAGGTCATTAGGTTTCACAGGCATCCTCCTGAAAACCTGAGCTGGAATGCAGGAGCAAGATACAGGTGAAAGGAAGAATGCTGCAGTTGATACTATTGCAAAGTTTTCTTTCCCCTCATGGTCCATTTACACTTCACCCTCACATCCCCCTACTGTGTTCTTATGATTTTCTTTTCCTACTAAGGAGGACCTACTCAAATCCTTAGGCTCCGGGTCTATGACACACAAACACATCCTGGAAGACTTTATGCAGGAGACATCAAAATAGAAACTCCAGAACTAGAATTCTCACAGTTCAGAGATGCTTTTGGTCAGACCAAAACATTCCAAGCTTCATCTGCAGAGGAAATTAATTTAAAAGTAGCAAGGTAGCCAAGTGGAATGGAAAAGAATCCTAAGCTGGTTTTATCTGCTGTCAGCCTCTTCTCTGCTCTTGACTAGAGAAACAGAAATGAAAATGCTGCTTGGACTTAAAAAAAAACAAACAAATGTCAATCAAATCAGTGTCTTCTTTACCTCTTCTTGCACCTTCACTTTCCCTCTGTAAAAACAAACACTGGGAAGGCAGCAGATACTGAGAACTCTTAAGAATCCTTTTCAAAACAATGTATGATTAGAAGACTGAAGGCAACATATTCCTTAGAGGAAGTTTCATGTTAAGCTCATCAAATAACCTCAGTAAGAAGCCCTTGCATACAACCTTAGTCTTTCAGCATTCCTAAATGAAAGTTAAAGAAAGGAATTCCATAAAGCCTTTCCTTCAATGAACTGGTTTGTTTCTGGTCATTCATGTGTGCTGACCACAAAGCAGATTGCATAGGGAAGCCAGCAGTTAACATGGTAATAGTATAGCACAGCACCAAAGAACACCACTGAAATATTCACAGCACACCACTTCAAGCTCTCCAGACCATCCCAGGCTCATTTAGGAGACTGCACCCAAACACACTTAAGATTTGGGAAGAATTTTTATGCCCCCAAAGCAGGATTTGCATAATCCCCTTGATGATTCCCCCCCAAAGACCAGGTATCATTTCTTACTTACCACTCATGTAACAGAATCTGAGAGAGCAATCTCAAAGTAGCACACAAGCAAGCAAACCCCAAACAAAATACTCAGCAAAGCCAGAAATAAAATTGAAGAAGCTCTGAGTGCCAAGTCCACCTTTAGCTTTTTAAGCCACCGTGGCTCTCAAAATCCTGCAGCTGCTTTCTCTCCCCCTAGTTGTTATACAGTAAAAAATAAAAAGGATGATAAAATACCTAATTTTTATTTATTTCCATAAAAACAAATAGAAAGTCACCTGAAAGGAAGCCTCTGGGATGCAAGACAGCTCACAAGACTTAGTGAAGCCTGTCTCTGTGCTCAGCAGTTTGACAAGTGGCATGACAGGACAGAGTTGGACAAAATTAATAAGGGAATGTAGATGTGCAAACAACATTCCCTTATAGTTCACACCGCAGGAGCTGCAGGGATGTTATTCACTCATCTGCATTCCCTGAAGCCTACATTTTGTTGTGTTTTAAACCTAAAGCTCTGAAAAACTGCAAACCTCAAATAAACTTCACGACCACAGACCTACCTGTACCACAGAGAGAGCAAATGGTCTGGACTTGCATACTGAACGTTAAACAGCTACCACCATGCTCCCAGCCGTGCAAGAGTACACAGCATTCCTTAACTACTACAACATTTACTGGTGGAGGACAATTCCCCAGAAGAAACTGAACAGACACAGGTTTCTAGCTCTTTAAACACAAGCTAAAACAGAGGGGGAAATGCCAGTAGCACTCGAAGAGCTGATGAACTACAGCTCTGTAAACTTCTCTGTGTGCTGTGCCTCCCGTGAGGGATTTCAGCACCTCCCTTAATCAACAAAGTACTTCCAAAACCCAAACTGCTTAATAATACCGAAAAGAGAAAGACCTACAAAAAACCCCCTGTGCGCCAGACTCAAGGTATCATATGGCTTCTTCCAGGAATATTACCAACAATATTACTACTTCCAGCTATCAGATAGCTGCTTACTGCTCCTGCCCGTCGCTAGACCCCTTCCACCCGCTGTGCCTGCTGCTGTCTCCAGCGCTCGCTCGGTGCCTGCCCTCCCCGCCGCGGGCATTCCCAGCGCCCGCAGCCAGCCGTCCCCGGCACACCTCAGCTGCTGAACAAAGATAACCGAAGCGCTGGGTGCTCCTCACCCGTTAGCTCCCCCGGACGGAAACTTGCCCATTTACCCGGTTGGGGTTCGTCTCGCACACCCCCAGGGCACCAGCGGGAAGCAGCGAGCTGGCACTGCCGCGCATCCTCGGGTGCTACCGGCTGCGGCTCCGGGACCCGCGGCGATGGCCACAAAGCAGAGTGGCCGGGCCAGCGCGCTACGCTATGCTACAGCTCTCCCGGCCGCGATCAGCGCCTAAAGGGCAGCGCAGACCGCACGGCCACGGCGCCGACCTCCTCCCAACCGCCGCCTCAGGCCCCGGCCGACCCTAGCCCCGCCGACAAAGACAACAGCTCCGGCAGGACCGGAGACACCCGAGTGCGGGGCGGGGCAGGGCGGAGCACGGCAGCTGCCGGCGGAGCGGCACAGGCAGCGAGAAGGGTGAAAGGAACGGTCGCTCCCCAGGCCCGCCCCGTCCCGCCGCATCCTCTCATTCCAGGTACGCGGTGGGCAGCGGCTTCTCACCTGCGCTGCTGCCACCGCCCCCGCGCCGCGGCGGCCGCTGCCAGGGCTGAGCTAGAGCTGCGCAGCAGCACTGCAGCCCCTCCTCCGCCGCGGCTCCCCTCAGGTACCATCGCAGTAAGCTGGGGTTGGCACCGGGACGGGAACCCGCTGCACCACCTCCCCTCAGCCGCGCGGTTGCGGCTGCCATGGAAATCACAACCACGCCCTGATTGGTCGCAAGCCTCGATGTGTCGCGGGACGCGGTTGGACCGACGCTGTAGATTGACATGTGAGGGGCGGGGCCTGAAGTCGGGGGCGGGGCCACGAACCCTGTCCGGGAGGTGGCGAACATCTGGCGCAGGCAGCTGGAGCGGACGGGGACGCAGCTGGGCGGGGGCGCCACGTGAGCGCCTGGAGGAGCGTGTCCTGAACAGCTGTGCCAGACAGATGTGGTAGCTGGGAACAGCTGCGTTTGTCACGGGCCGCCCCAGTCCTACCTGGCACTCCTAACGCAGAACAGGAGCAGCTGGAACAGCTGGCACGCTACAACAAGAAAAGTCTTTCTCCCATGCTCCCTCCCCAGCTTTGGTTCCAGAGGTATCTCTTGCAGGTGGAACCGTCCAAAGCACGCAGTCCCCTGGTCTCCTGCAAAAGGGCATTGATGAGCTGCCACAGAGTGCCACCAGAGTTGGAGAGGGTTTGGCTGGCTGAAGACAGCAGGGCTGGGTGACAGCACCAGCAGCAAGGCGTTGGTATAAAAGTGACGGAAACCACCACATGGGACAGAACATCCCCTTCTAATCCTCAAAGCCCTAAACCGAGGCATGACGCAGCGTCCTGTCTCTCGGAGAGACAGTAGAGATCCTGCGTGGCTGGAAGGTAAGCAGCTGGGCGATTAGCAGCTGGGCGATAAGCAGCTGGGCTCTGCCGTCATCCCAGCCTCCTGAGACGCAGAGCAGCGGTGTCTGAGCTGGTGGTGGCAGCATCAGGATGAGAGAATTATGCACAGCCCATTACCCCACGTCTCACAGCCCTCACAAAACACCTGCCATAAAGCCCTGATGAGTCTGTCAGGATGTGGTTTGCACCGATGCTGATGAGCCAGCACTGCCCAGAGATCTGATAGGGATGAGAGCTTCTCCTGCTTCCTGCTTCACCCAGGTGATAAGCAGCATTGCTGTTGAGAGGGATGAACGTGGTCTGGCTCACCTGTGGATTATTTGCCAAGATAATTAAGCGACCTGTGACCTGAGCTAGATTGTATGGTCCTGCTCTGGCAGGGGGCTGGACTCAATGATCTCTTTGAGCCCCGTCCAACCCCTGACATCCTGTGAGCCTGTGACTGTAGCTGTGTGTGCATATCCAAATGTTCAGGACAGTGACAAATGCCCTGGTGAAAACACATCTGGAGTACTGCATCCAGTTCTGGACTCCCCAGTTCAAGAGGCAGAAATACTGGAGAGAATCACCCTTGTAGCCTTCCTCTGGCCTAAGGGACTGGAACATCTGTCTTAGGAGGAAAGGCTGAGAGCCCTGGGGTTGTCTAGCCCAGACAAGAGAAGGCTGAGAGGAGACCTTATTAATGTTTATAAATATCTGAAGGGTGGATGTCCAGAAGAAGGGACCAGTCTCTTTTCAGTGCTGTCCTGTGACAGGACAAGAGGCAACAGGTACAAACTGGAACATTAAGAATTTCCATCTCAACATCAGGAAAAACTTCTTTCCTTTGAGGGTGCTGGAGCCCTGAAGGAGGCTGCCCAAAGAGGCTGTGGAGTCTCCTTCTCTAGAGGCTTAAAAACCCCATCTGGACATGTTTCTGTGTAGCCTGCCCTGAGGTGATCCTGCTTTGGCAGGAGGGTTGAACGAGGTGATCTCCAGAGGTCACTTCCAACCCCTACCATTCTGTGATTTCCACGATGGGAAATGCTCTGCCCTGTGAGACACTGGCACAGGTTGCCCAGGGAGGTTGTGGCCTGTTCAAGGCCAGGTTGGACAAGGCCTTGAGTCAAGGTGTCCCTGCCTATGGCAGGGGGTTGGAACTAGATGATCTTTGAGGTCCCTTCCAACCTCACCATTCTATGACTTGATGATCTTGGAAAGTCTTTTCCAACCTTAATGATTCTATGACTGAGTTTCAAGAGTACCTAAACACCCCTAACACTGTGCTCAGGGAGCTGCTGGGAGCAACTGCTTGCAGGTGGGATTAATTCTCTTCCCATTTCTTTCCTCTGACAGCTATTGACAGGGAATAAATGTCACTGGCTCCCCAGTGCTGCTGGCTTTGAACTAACGATTTAAAGATGAAACAGCCTGTGTCTGTTTCCAGTAAGTTTGCCTCAGTCCATTAACCAGCACTTTGCAGATCCCTTTATTGGTTTTTCTTTTACAGCTTTAGCTGTGACTCACATAGATAGTCCCTTTTAAAAGCTTCCAATCCGTGGCAATCAAACTGTGCCTCTGGGGGGAGGAAAAGGGGGAAAGCAAAACACTGCTATATGGAAGCCCCACACTGAGCACTTCTTTAATCAGCACTTCCCCCAGGAGCCACAGATCAACTAAGCTAGCAAATATTGCATCACCTGAAGTCTCAGTGCAGACAGAGCCTCACTCCCAGCCCTGAAGCTGCCATTGCTGGTGGGTAAACATCATGAGAAGTGACAGCACTTAACAGCTCATCTTTTGACAGTTGCATTGGATACTCCTTGGTGGCTTTTTCCTGTTTTGTTCCTTGGATCTCAGCAATAATTCCTCCTCACTGGGATCTCAGCCTCATGCATGGGATAAAGGATGAGCTCAGGACTGAAGCTCTGAAGGGGGCCTACAGGAAGGCTGGGGAGGGACTACTGACAAGGTCTTGCAATGTCAGGACAAGGGGGAATGGGCTTGAAGTAGCAGAGGGGAGATTTAGACTGGATGTTAGGAGGAAGTTATTTGCAGTGAGGGTGGTGAGACACTGGCATAGGTTGCCCAGGGAGGTTGTGGCTGCTCCCTCCCTGGAGGGGTTCAAGGCCAGGTTGGAAGAGGCCTTGAGTGACCTGTGCTAGTGGGAGGTGTCCCTGCCTATGGCAGGGGGTTGGAACTGGATGATCCTTGAGGTCCCTCTGACCATTCTGCAGCAGCTCAGAGGGGGAACAAAGCTGGTGCTGCAGGACCACAGCCCAAAGCTTCCTGAGCTCCAAGAGAAACAGGAGCAGGCTGTGGTGGCTATGCCTGATTTGTGCCTGGGTTTCCCTCTGCAGTGGTGTGGCTTTTGATTGTTCCCATATTCTAAAGTCTAGAAGTGCCACACCACACCTGGGACTGCTGGTGGGAGAAGGAAGAGCAGCCCTGAGTCCTGGTGCTATTCAGGAGCCTACCTAAAACTTTTTTTCCCCTGTTATTTCTGAACGTGAGTCACAACATAACCCAAACACTTCTTCTCCAGATCACTGCTATGGCAGAGGCCAGCTGGACATCATTGCCTGGAGGGACTAGCCCCATGGCATCGTGTGGCCAGGACACACCAGGGGTCTGGAGGAGCCAGGAGCCATCCTGCACAGCCTCAGGCAGTGTGGACTGTCACAGCTCCAGCAGCAGTGCCAGATCTGCTGCCTTCCACTCATGCCTGCCCGGTGAGCAGCATCTTTCCTACCACATCATACAAGCTGCTGGGCCAGCATGTGAGCAAGCCAAGTCCCAGTGGTGCTGCCCTGCCCTCTGCTAGCTGTTACATCCAGAGCCCTCTGGGTCTGTTACATCCAGAGACAAAAATGGTTCTTTTCTTTCCCCTTCTCTGGACTTCCCACACAATGTTTTTCCTGACACCATCTCCACTCCAAAAAGTCTTTCTGAATTCAACTCCAAAGTGCTGTTCAAAAGCAAGAGAAAGCTTGCTAGTCCTTATATCCTCACCCTCATCCAGGAGTATTTATCTTAATTCCACCTTCCCAATCCTAAAAATGCAGAGAATCTCTCTTTGGCTTTGCCCAGCTCACTCCTGTAGCCTGGAGCAAGAAGAGCTGAGCTTGCTGGCTTAGGCACGTTCCTGGCAGAGCTGTAAAAGTTCTCCTTTTCTTTCGAGTGCCTCAGCAGCATTTGCACAACACTGGGGAAGATCCCTCCCTCCCAAGAGGCAGATCGAGGAGGGGTGGTGCTTGTGGCTTTCACCCCTCCACTCACTAAAGGCAGTTTGGAAATCCAAGGGGATGAGAGGCTCAGGCGTAGCTTCTGCCATGAAAACAATCTCCCTGTTACCTCTGTTGCAGAAGGCTGTCTATGGGGAGAGCCATCAGAGGCTATCAATGAAGACAGCATCAGAAGCTATCAATGGAGACAGCCACCAGAAAGGGAACTGAGGAATTTGGAATATGCTGGTATGATAAAGCACAAAGAAGCTTGCTTGGATTTCAGTTTGTCCTGGAAAATTCATTTGACTTTTAGGTAGAATTCCAAAATCCCAAGCCTTGAGTCTGCCTGTGCTGTCTCTGCCCAGGGCAGTGCTGGGCATTCTCCCTCCCCAGGCAAGCCCACTGAAGTGCTTCATTGGCTCTGTGTCCAAGACATGCTTCAGCCAGCTCTGCTATCTCTGCCTTTATGAACATGACCAAACTGCCCTCTGACTAGGGGAGGAAGGGGATTTAACACCCCACTCCAAAAAAGGAACTCCTGGGCACAGTTTTCAAGCTGCCATGGGTGCCTTGGCCAAGGGAGAAGCATGGGGCAGCATCCCTCTCCAGCTCTCTTGTTCTTGGGCCCCAGGTTGATCCCTTATTTCCCCAATCCCAGCAAAACCATGCTCCATCACCCAGAAGGGATGCTGCAGGCACCACTTCTGGAAGGTTTAAGCCAAGATCAAAGGCAGGAGAACATGGGCTTTTCTTCAGGTAGCTACAACCTGACCTGAATCTGCCTGTGGCTCAGAGAGGATCGAGGCCATTTCTGCCCCAAGCCCACAAAGCAGCTCTCTGTGATTAACAGCTCTCAGCTCCCCTGTCTCTGTCTGAGCTTGTGTCTGCTGCTTTATAAATGTGACAGCTGAGAACTGATCTTTCCACGTGCCTGGAGAAATAATTACGGTGCTAGGAACATCTCCACACAGTCCTCATCCCCCTCCTCACAGGCATTTTAGGCATCAGATGCCTTTATTTCAGGGGGATATTTTTTCCCCAGCTGCAGGAACCCCTGGAAGCGCCAAGTCCTCAGGTTTTGCAGCTGGTGAGCAGCCTTGGCCACCCAATCACTGTAGAAGTAGCTGTTTTTCCAGTCACAGTGCAGGAGTGAGGAGTCTCCTTTCCATTTGCAGGCATCTCCCCGTGTTCTTGGCTGGCAGCCAGCTGCCGATGTGGCACAGGGAACGTGTGCAGGCAGAGCGCTCGGCTCCAGCACAGGAACATCCCAGAAGCCACTGCCTCACCCCTTCCCTTCCTTTAGGTTTACCTAAAACTAAAGTTAAAGCCCCACCAATATCACAGAACTTGGCTAAGCTGGAGCTCTTCTGAAGCCTCACATGAACACTACCACACTGCTGAAGGTCTGAGCCATGTGTGATGATGGTGAATGGCTGAGAGCAGCCCTCAGGAAAAGGACCTGGAGGTCTGGGGTGATGAAAAGCTCAACCTGAGGTTGCACTGTGAGTGCAGCCCAGACAGCAACTGTGTGCTGGGCTGCAGCAAGAGCAGTGTGGGCAGCAGGGCAAGGGAGGGGATTCTGCCCCTTTGCTCTGCTCTCCTCAGACCCCACTTGGAGTCCTGTCTGCAGTTCTGGAGCACCCAGCACAGGAAGGACATGGAAGTGTTGGAGTGGGTCCAGAGGAGGTCACAAAGATGCTGAGAGGGCTGCAGCAGCTCTACTGTGAGGACAGACTGAGAGAGTTGGGGCTCTGCAGCCTGGAGAAGAGAAGGCTTCAAGGAGACCTTAGAGTAGCCTTCCAGGATCTGAAGGGGGCTACAGGAAGGCTGGGGAGGGACTATTGACAAGGTCTGGCAATGCCAGGACAAGGGGCAATGGGTTTGAACTGGCAGAGGTGAGACTGAAAGTGGATGTTAGGAGGAAGTTGTTTGCAGTGAGGGTGGTGAGACACTGGCACAGGTTGCCCAGGGAGGTTTTCTGTGCTCCACAACCTCCCTGGAGGTGTTCAAGGCCAGGTTGGAGGAGGTCTTGAGTGACCTGTGCTAGTGGGAGGTGTCCCTGCCTATGGCAGGGGGTTGGAACTGGATGATCCTTGAGGTCCCTTCCAACCTTACCATTCTATGATTCTATGTGTGGTGCTCTCAGCTGTGTCTGCTGAGTTCCCTGTATGGCTGCTCATAGAGACATGGAGCACAGTGCTGGGCTTCCACCCACCAGTGAGGAGTGGTGCTCCTCAGAGCTCTGCTGCACCCACACAGCCCCTCCTCAGCACATCCATGGTGTCTGCCTGGGAAAGCACCAGCACACCAGCCCTTGCTGGAGGACAGATCTGCTGTCTCCTGTAGGAGATGCTGAAGAGAGTGGAGCATCTCTTTTAGAAGGAGAGGCTGAGAGACCTGAGGCTCTTTAGTCTGGAAAAGAGAAGACTAAGAGATCTTGTCCAATCCCCATTCTGTGATCCTGTGACTTGTCCCATGAAGTTTAAATGCCTGCAAATGCTCAGGTTTGCAGGATTAAGTCCTGATTTCATAAAGCAGTAGCACATGTGGTGGCCACTAATGAGCTAAATATCCATTGGCTTATTAAGAAATCATCTCCTCTGTCTCTGAAACACAGCATAAGAATGTGAAAGAGCAGCTCACAAACCCCAAAACCCTCTGCCAGAGACCCAGAGCTCTGCTCCCATAGGATCAAAGGCCTCTCTGGTTGGGACACTATCAACGAGACATCAGTGGAACCACCTCAGCTGCACACCCTGTGCCAGGGCCCTTGGCTGTGGTTCATGCAATGAGTTTCTGCAGAGCAGGACAGCCAGCTTGGCTGCTCTTGCAGGACTTGGCTCCTGCACCCACAGCAGTTCCAAATCCAAAACTACCCCATGCTCTGAGCATGCTGGCATCTCTGCTATGCACCAGGCACGGGTGTTTTGAAAGCAGGAGCTGTCCAAGTGCCCAGCAGGGCTGTCACTTGTCCCTTCTTAGCTTGCCAGGAGCTATGGAGGTGCAAACAACTTCAAACCTGACATAAAGCTCTGAGGGAACACCATTAATCATAGAATCATTTTGGTTGGAAAAGACTCTCAGGTCAGCAAGTCCAACCATCAACCCAACACCACCATGCTCACTAAAGCATGGCCCCAGAGTGCCATGTCCACACATCTTCTGAACACCTCCACCACCTCCCTGGGCAGCCTGTTCCAATCCCTGACCACTCTATCCAACCTAAACCATCCCTGGCACAATTTCAAGCCATTTCCTCTTGTTCTATCACTTGTTCCTTGGGAGGAGAGACCAGTCCCCACCAGGTTCCAATCTCCTTTCAGGGAGCTGTGGAGAGCAATGAGTTCTCCCCTCAGCTTCCTTTTCTGGAGACTAAACACCCCCAGGTCCCTCAGCTGCTCCTCACCAGCCCTGTTCTCCAGACCCTCCACTAGCTCTGTTGCCCCTTTCTGGACACACTGCAGCCCCTCAATGTCCTTCTTGCAGCAAGGGGCTGCAAATGGAATCAGACATGGTGCAGCCTTTCAAGTTCCTTACAACTGCTGTTCAAATTCACACTATTAAAGATGAGACAACACAGAATTTAAATCCCATCCCCACCAGGGTTTCTCACTCCAGACTTGCTGCATTTTCATTGTCTCCTGTCTCCTTTATGGCTGAGTTCAACTTGTCAGCTAAAACAAACTGAATTACACCCCAACTGTCCCTCCATGGGGACTGCCAAGCAGCCCCACAGCTCTCAGCTAAAACTGAATTACACCCCAACTGTCCCTCCATGGGACTGCCAAGCAGCCCCACAGCTCTCAGCTAAAACTGAATTACACCCCAACTGTCCCTCCATGGGACTGCCAAGCAGCCCCACAGCTCTCAGCTAAAACTGAATTACACCCCAACTGTCCCTCCATGGGGACTGCCAAGCAGCCCCACAGCTCTCAGCTAAAACTGAATTACACCCCAACTGCCCCTCCATGGGACTGCCAAGCAGCCCCACAGCTCTCAGCTAAAACTGAATTACACCCCAACTGTCCCTCCATGGGACTGCCAAGCAGCACCACAGCTCTCAGCTAAAACTGAATTACACCCCAACTGTCCCTCCATGGGACTGCCAAGCAGCACCACAGCTCTCAGCTAAAACTGAATTACACCCCAACTGCCCCTCCATGGGGGCTGCCAAGCAGCCCTACTGGTCTCAGGCTCATCACCAGCATTCATCAGTCTAGGGACTGGAAATTGACACCTTTCCTGAGGGCAGATGAGGAGGGTGATGTGATGCCCAATAAATACCAGCACATTGCTTTTGGGCCCAGTTTCATTTTATGGATCCATGGCCCCACTCTGGGACTGGTTTTCCCTTTTGGCAGTGGCTGAACAGCTCAGCCCAGGGTGTTGCTTAGAAAATCCTGAGTTAGACACTTTTTTGGGATGTTTTTTTTTTTTTTTTTCATTCCCAAGTCCATAGCTTCAGGTCTTGAGTGAGGCACAGCATTGTGAAAGTCTGAGTCCCCAGGCCAAAGTCTGGGAGAAGAGTAAACAGGGGAGGAAGGAGTGGTGCCTTCTGTAGAGCTAACCCCCTCCCTCACATTTGGTTTCCATCAATTATTTATTTTTATGGTGGTCTTTCAAAATGTGTGGGAATGTGGCATTTCAGGCTTCCTCTGGGCTCACTGAGACACTGCTGGGTTTGATAGAGGGAGGGAAACAACCTGGACTGAGAACACAGCAGGTACCTTCACGCAAGAAACTAATCATAGGAGGAGAGAAAATGGCCTCAAGTTGGAGCAGGGGAGGTTTAGGTTGGATATTAGGAAAAAAATCCTTACCTGCCAGAGTGGTCAGGCACTGGAATAGGCTGCCCAGGGAGGTGGTGGAGTCACCATGCCTGGAGGTGTTCAAGAAACCTGTGGACATGGCACTTGGGGACATAGTTTAGTGGCCATGGTGGTGATGGCTTGAGGGCTGGACTGAAATGATTCTCTGATTCCAAGGAGTGCTGAGACTCAAGCAGAGAACCTGAGGGTACAAAGACATCTGAAATCTGCACCCTCTGCAAAACCTGGCCTCTAGGAAACAATAAATTCTTTGTAGACAAGCAAGGAAATCCAGACCTCCTCTCTCCCCATCCCTGTCTCTAACCACCGGATGACAACCCCCAACAACTATAAACCAGATGCTAAATTAAAAAAGCAGCACAGAAAAGAATAAAATGGACCAAAGAAATCATCCTCTGAAGCTCTGCCCCTTTATGTGAGACACCTAGGGCACACAGATAGGCAATCTTTTGGGTTTTTTTTTTATTCTTTTAAACTTTCATAGACACAAAATTGCCCCAGCAAAGACAAATAATGACCCTGCCCTCTTGCAACTGCACTTTGAAAACCATCAATGAAGCAATTTTCCAGATTCTGGTGGAGAGAGAGAGAGAACAGAAATAGCAGAATCAGGACTTGCCCAGCCCATCCTGCTTCCAACACTCCCTGCTCAGCTTCTTCCTTATCTCCAGACACACAGAGGATGACATTCAGGGAACACTGCACACCATTCAACCTCTTGCCACAGGAACCTGCTGCATTCTGCAGGTGTGTTCCCTAACACTCCCTTCTGCACATGCTCCACCTTCACTCCTGTAGAAATGAGGGGAAAAAGAGACTTTGCCTGCCAGAAACAGCCCAGAAAGGGCAGAACTCCCCAGCCAACCTGCTGCTGAGCTTGTGCAATTAAGTAAGAAGCTTTCTTCACTCCTCTGGCCAGCAAGAAGCTTTTGCCCTTAGATCAGGGCTTTTGATTCCAAATCCTCTGCATTCCTTCAGGCAGACTGACCTAAGTCAGATGGAATGCAGTTGGTTTGGGGGATCTTTAAAGGCCACCCAGTCCAACACCCTGCAGTCAGGAGGGACATCCTCAAATAGACCAAACTGCTCAGAGTCCCAAACACTCTGACCTGGAATGTTTCCAGGGATGGGGCATCCACCACCTCTCAGGGCAACCTGGGCCAGAGTCTCACCACCCTCAGCATGAAAAATCTCTTCCTCTGTCTAGTCTGAATTTCCCTCTTTTTAGTTGCAAACCATCATCCCTTGTCCTGGCACAACAGTCCCTGCTAAAATGTCTGTCCCCAGCTTTCTGAGCAGCACCTTTAGGTACTGAAAGGCCACAAGAAGGTCAATGTTCAACGACTCTATGTCCACACAGGGACAGGCAGACAGTCAGTCAGTCATTCTTCAGTGGTGCCCAGTGACAGGACAAGAGGTAACAGGCACAAACATCAACATAGAAGGTTCCATCTTAAGATGAGGAGGAAATTCTTTGCTTTGAGGGTTGCAGAGCACTGGAACAGGCTTCCAAGAGAGGTGGTGGAGTTTCCTACTCTAAAGTAACTCCAAACCCACCTGGATGTGTTTCTGTGCAACCTGCTCTAGATAAACCTGTTCTGGCAGGAGGCTTGGACTTGCTATCTCCAGAGGTTCCTTCCAGCCAATTATTCTGTGGCATCAATTTCTGTCCTAGTCTGTGGTTTTGGTGGGGTGACCCTGGCTGGCTGCAGGACCACCCAACAACTCTCTCACTCCTCTCTTCAACCAGGAAGGAACACAAGATGGTAAAAAAAACACCTCATGGGTCAAGATAAAAGACAGGACACAGCCCAGGGCCACCAGACCATCATTCCACTGGCTGGAGAAGCACCCAGCCATGACACAGGGGAATGCAGCCCTTCCATCACCTGCACTGGCCCACACTTAGAATTTCCAAAACTCAGCCAACAAGTGCCTTTTACCAGCCCAGCACTGGAGCAAACTGGCCAGGAGACAAGCACAGCAGTGCTGCTGTTCCTCCTCCAGTGACTAAGGCAATGTGACTATGTGATCAACCCTCCTGAATGCACTGGGGAAGCTGCCAGTGCCTGCCTTGGATTTCTCTTGCCTAAACTCCAGCCAGCTTCACTCAACCTCAGCTTGGAAGCCATAAAACACGAGACAAACAATGTAAATCAACAGGACCAGCAAAATCTCACAGGAAACAGGCTGTGCTCTGTATTTTCTGGATGAGAGAGCAGCTGACCAGCACAACCACAACTCCCTCTGAAATTCCCTGCACCCTTTTTGCTTATTGGCCAGCAGGGAAAAGGGAGCTGAAAGCTGATTTCGTGTAATGTGGAGTTTGCTATAAATCAACTGGATGTGACTTACAGTTGGACAAAAAAGTCACAAAAAGAGGCAGATGAAATACTATTAAACTAAAAGGCTGTGGAGGGAAGACAAGCAGCAGGATGAAACTGATGCCTGGATGGTAGGATTGAGGACTGACCTGAGGGCTGACAGCACGGCAGCAGCGTGTATCGCTGTAGCAGGAGAGGTCTGCACCATGCAGCTGCAAGTAACTGCACTTAACAGCTCTTTTGGGGTGTTTTAAGGAGGGCAACAAGGCTGGCAGAAAGCTGGGTGCCACTTCTCCCCTCAGCAGCACTGTTCACACCCCAGACACAGTCGGTGCTGTGCTGGAGGGTCTCAGAAGCACTTCACCAGCAGCGCTCAGTGTGTGGGTCCTGTGGTGCCCCAAACCACAGCAGGGCTAAACCACCCTGGTGGGAAGGCTGGGAGCCAAGTGTCCAGCTTGCAGGAGAACAGCACTTGAGACAGCTGCTGGGGTCAGCTCACAAACACTCAACTGATACAATCCCTCTCACATGCTGACCAAAGCCCACTAAACCCCATTTCCATTCATTCCTGGCCCCCCCTGCTGTCTACTCCCCTTCTAGAGCTGCTGCAACCCCTTCCCCGCAGTGTTCCCACAGGATAAAAACCATCACACCTCCCAAACTGCAAGCTCAGAGACCAGCCACTGCCCCAGGTCTGACCCACCTCATGGGAGAGCATCCTGCTCCCCCCAACTCGAGAGACACAGCTCAGGGCAGCGCCGAGTTTCACCTTTTCAGACCGAAACAACGACTTTGGTCCCCGGCAGCAGCGCCTCGTGGCGGCGAGCCCCGGCTGCAGGCAGACCCTGTCCTGCCCACCACAGCCACTGCCCACCAAAAAGCTTCAGCAGCCTTTGAAGAAGGGCTCAGCCCGCAGCTGGAGCTTGCTTGCAGGCAGAGCAGGAGGATCTCCACACCTCGAGAGGCAGCTCAGGACACACATCGGGTCTTTGGTGATCACTTCCCACCAGCTGCTATTTCTTCCCCACCCGCTTTTATAGGAGCCTGATAGCTCCCATTGGCTCGAGGCACAATTAGAGTGACTACCATGACCCATTTAAATTGCATTAAATAATTTCTCAGTTCATTGTCCTGCAGAGCTCAGTTCCATAAAAGCATATTTTAATGATTAACTATTGGGCTCTGCTGAGGCCCCAGCAAAAAAAAAAAAAAAAAGAAAAAAAGGCAGAAAAAAAAAAAAAAGCAGAATCTGCAGCTTGCCTCTGTCCCTCCCTCCCCTCCTGCCAGCTCCCTGCTTCAGCACCACTTGCACAATATTTATGGTTTTCTTTAGAGCCTCCACTCCTGGCCTGACACAACCAGCTCAGCTGGCACTGGAGGGAAGGCTCCAGCTCTTGGAACTGCAGAAAGGTTGGGGAAAACTCAAAATCGAAGTCCAAAAAGGAAGAAGCAACATTTGGAGGTCAGATAATGAAGCAGCAGCATTTGTAGAGCCAGGGGTAGGCTGTGAGGTGCATTGTGAGCTTGCTCGGTGCTTTGAGCACCAGAGCTGAGCTGCAGGTCATGGCTAGGCCTCACTTTCCCTTGCTCTGATGAAACCCAGCAAGACAGAATCATAGCATCATTAAGGTTGGAAAAGACCTTTAAGATCATCAAGTTCAGTCTTCATAGAATCATAGAATCAACCAGGCTGGAAAAGACCTCCAAGATCATCCAAGATGCTGTGAGCAGTGAAATTACCTGGAACAGAAGGCTGGGAGCTGGTGCAGAACCTGCCCCACACATAGCTGATGTCAGCTGTAGTCCTTGCCTCAGGCTTTTCCTCCCCCTGGGGCTCCATCAGCAGGAGATTCAGGGCTGGAGACACCTTTTGAGTCACTCCCAGCATCTGTGCACAAGGGAAATACAGGAGAGCAGCAACTGCTCGTTCTGTGCACAGAGCCCTGTCCAACAGCCCCTGCCTCTGCACCCACACCTGCAGAGCAAAGCCTCACATCAGCCCTGCACAAGCAGCCCAGCAGTCACCAGAGTAAGGCTGGACACGGAGATGGGACAAGATGTTCAACACATTTTGTCCCACCAAACCTGGGGGGTTTCCAAGGGGATCCTGCTGCAGGCACCTGGCATGGATGGGACATGCCCAGCAGCAGGCAGAGCTGAGCTACAGCTGGATGCCCTCTGCCAGCTTTCTGGAGCAGGAGGAGGATCTTAGGGCCACTTCCACGGCAACGTTTGAGCTGCCTTCTTCAGCTGCTTCAACCACTGAGGTCTAGGTAAGAAGGTGAGAGGTGGACAGGGGAGCCTGTCCCACAAGGCTGGGAAACAGGCAGCTCTCCGTGAAGCCCACGCCTCGGGGCAGGACATGCACAGGAAAAGGGAAGATGTTTAAATTGGCCTGCAGTGGGCCCACTTCCACCCCCAGGCACTCACAGATGCTGTGCTGGAGGCAGCTGCAAGCAGTGCCTGGGGTCTGGAGGGACTTTGCTGGGCCATGAAGAAGCAAACCTTCTGGGAGGAAGCAGTTGGGGCCCGTTAGGTTCTGAGTGGGTGTTTTAGAACTTCCTATGCCCTCCCTCTCAGCCACCCTCCGGCCCCTTCACCCCGAGGAAGCCTTCAGTGCTGCTGTGCCACAGTGTCAGCTGAGGGAGCTGGTGAGGAACACAAAAAGGAGGAAAAGGGAGGAAAAGAAGAAAGCCTTTTCAGATTGGTTCGAAGAGTATGAAGCAATTGTGTCTTGAAATGACATAGTGCTGCAGCTGGTGAGACTGGGAAGGGGCTGGTCCAGAGCCAGACTGGGATTTGGGCTCAGGAAAGGCAAGACTTGTGGTGGCACCATCATCACCACTGAACAAGGGGCACCAGGTGCCCACTGCATCAGGATGGGGACTGGAATGCCACTTGCAGAGGCATCAAGGTGCTTGTCCTGCAGGTTTCTTTCACACTCCACCTGCTTTATGTCCACCTGTGACATTTCAGAGCTCACTGCTGCTGGCTACCCCATGCCCATCCTGGGGCAGGCAAATGACTGAACACAGCTAATTAACAAAAAAAGAGCAATTTAAATCAGGTCACAAACCCCTGCAGCCCAGCACAGGAGCACACACTGGAACCAAGACTAAAGAGCTCAAGCTCAGCTCGTTGCAACAGGACGAGAGGGGACGGATTGAAGCTTGAGAAGGGCAGATTTAAACTGGAGATTAGGAAGAAATTCTTTACAGTGAGGGAACAGACTGCCCAGGGAGGCTGTGGATGCCCCTTCTCTGGAGGTGTTCAAGGCCAGGCTGGATGAGCAACCTCATCTAGTGGAAGGTGTCCCTGCCCACAGCAGTGGGGTTGGAACTGGATGATCTAAAAAGTCCCTTCCAGCCCAAACCATTCTATGAATCTATGAATCGTGGCCAATGCCCTCCCTCCTTGACAGGCAGCACAGGAAGAAAAAAAAACCCTTGAAGATTCTTTTAGACCTGGCAAAAATCTCTCTAGTCCAACAGAGCACATTTTTAAAGCCCTTAGCCTGTCTCCAGGGGTTAACTTTCACTCTTTATAAACATATATCTACATACAATGTCTGGGAAGGGCTGGGAGATCAACCCCTGCATGCTCACTGCAGAGCTGGATCATTTCAGCAGCTCAGACTTTCCATTTTTGGATGCTTTTTCTTCAGTGTCTGGTCTGTAACAAAAAGGATTTGCTCCCCAAACTGACATCCCATGATAAAGGAGCCCCAGGGAGCAGATGTGGGGCAAGACACCAGTTGTGGTGCAGAGGAGTTAAGGGTGTGCTTGGGGTGAAGGGAGCTGACCCACAGCCCATCCCTGGGGGCACAGATTGGGTTAATCAAGGCACTGCCCACTCAGGGGATGGGTGACCCCATCTGGCATCCTGATCCCCTCATGGAAATCTCTGGGCAGAGTAAACCTTTACTCTCATTTTCACGCAAGTTGTGCAGTCAGAGACTCAGTCTGGGACTGAGCTCAGCATGTACCTACTCCTCTGCCAGCTCCTGCACTGGAGAGCACAGCAAAGGCTTTAGAGGAGCTGCAAAACCACCCTGAGCTTCAGGAGCAGCAACTAGGCTGTATTTTAACTGTCTTTTAAGAAGAAGGAGCCAAGCAGCACATCAGGAACCATCCTGGCAGGAGGAATCAGCCTGCTGCAGAAACACAACCATACCAGGTTCCCAAGATGCTGCAGAAACCCAACACTGATGGCAGCAGCAGAGGAGAGCCCTGGTTCCAGCTGGCAGTGATGGTTTGAGGTCATCCCCATTCCCCTTGTGCTGATATCCCAGGTTAAAGCTCCAGCTCACACTGGACATCACCATCCAACAGGTTGCCCAGGGAGGTTGTGGATGCTCCCTCCCTGGATGTGTTCAAGGCCAGATTGGATGAGGCCTTGAGTAACCTGTACTAGTGGGAGGTGTCCCTGCCTATGGCAGGGGGTTGGAACTAGATGATCCTTGAGGTCCCTTCCAACCTTACTATTCTATGATTCTATGATTCTATGATCCTGTAGGCACATCTGGGAACTGATGGACATCTGTGATTGCTTGGTGAGAGGCTTTGCAAGAGAACAGCTGGGACAGGGGGCTGGGGGGGGGGAGGATTTTCCCATTTTCTTCTTATTCTTTTCTTTTTTTCCCCCCTTCTTTTTAAAAATGAACAATGAGTTTTCTGCCTGACCCCACAAAAGAACAGAACCAGGCAATTCCTGCCAGCTTTTCTCTTGCAGTCCAGCAGGGACCAAGCAGGAGCCTGGCAGGACCAAGCACTAATTGCATGTGGTGAGCTGGGGGTGTGTGTGAAGCTGCCTGGTAGGACAAGGGCTGGGACTCACAAACAAGGACTTTAAACCCCAGCAGCACAGCCAGTCTGGGTGCTCAGTGCCAAAGCTTGTCCAAGGTGGCTGAAGGCATCAGTACCCTGCCCAGTGTCCAGGCACTGCCTCGCCAGTGCACTCCAGCACTGCTTGGGTCCTCCCATGAAGTGTAATCCATCCATGTACCCAGGCTGGATATGGCAGAGATGCTGATGAGAGCTGCTGGGAGGATGCTCTCTAAACCCCATTGGGCACTTGGACCTGGTGGGACTGTTTGCAGCACCCCTGAGCCCTCCCTGCTGCTCCCTTCCCCATTTGCATCAGGTCCTTCCTGCTGATTTTCTGTCATTCCCATCTCTTTTAAGATGTTCTCTCACCTTCCAGGCCAGTTTGATGTTAAAGTCTAACAGCATCTCAGTTACCTTTGTTGGTTACTTTTATAAACACTGAAGTTGATAAAATAAAGATTCTTTATGCAGAGGGAAATTAATTTAAGCAGCCTGAGCAGGAAGACTTGCTCAGGGCAAGCAAAAGTTCTTGGGGCTTAACAAATGTTCCCCAAGTGCCTGCTGTGTTTCAGCTGGGCTCTGGCCACAGCTCTGATTTTTTTTTTTTTTTTTTTTTTTTTTTTTCCAGTACAAGCATTTCTTTTTTGCTCAATAAAATCTCTGCAGCAGGATTTCTTTCTGTGGGAACAGAAAGTATTTTCTCTGTCAATGTTTTCAGCAGCTCCAACCTAAACAACACTGCCTTCGACTCCCTCCAGGATGCTGGCTGGATCCCAGGCTGTGCCTCTGCAGCAGCCCTTTGCAAAGGGGGCTACCATGACCTTCCTCTCTCTGGGAAGGTCAGAAAACATCACTCATGGTTTTAAAAGGTACTTTGGACTTCTTTAGGAGATTCTCTGGGCTCATCTGCAGGGTGGTGGGGGACTGGATGCACCCAAGCTGCTGCTGAAATATTTTAAAGAGCTTTAACATCCCAAGGACAAAGTTCACTGCCTGCCTGCCCCAGACCCTCTCCTCTTGCAGGATCTCAGCAAGGAACAGGGATCCCAGTCCCTGTCTCACACTGTGCCATCAGGAGCACTGGGGCACCAAGCAGCTGGGGAGAGAGCAGTGTCCTTAGGGCAGGACCTCCCTGCCCAGATCAGGAGCACTGAGGCACCAAGCAGCTGGGGAGAGAGCAGTGTCCTTAGGGCAGGACCTCCCTGCCCAGATCAGGAGCACTGAGGCACCAAGCAGCTGGGGAGAGAGCAGTGTCCTTAGGGCAGGACCTCCCTGCCCAGATCAGGAGCACTGAGGCACCAAGCAGCTGGGGAGAGAGCAGTGTCCTTAGGGCAGGACCTCCCTGCCCAGATCAGGAGCACTGAGGCACCAAGCAGCTGGGGAGAGAGCAGTGTCCTTAGGGCAGGACCTCCCTGCCCAGATCAGGAGCACTGAGGCACCAAGCAGCTGGGGAGAGAGCAGTGTCCTTAGGGCAGGATCTCACTGCCCAGATGAAGGCAAGGCAGAGGCATGGTGCTCATTCTGCTACTCACCACTCATTCATCTCATGGTGGCTTTTCAGCTGCCTGCTCCCTACCCTGCTCTTCCCATGACCACCTCAATCACCTGGTCCAATCCCTCCCTGCTCAGGCAGGGTCACAGAATCACAGAACTGCCTGGACTGGAAAAGACCTTTAAGATCATTGAGTCCAATCATTAACCTAACATGGACAAGTGTAAGGTCCTGCACCTGGGTAGGCACAATCCCAAGCACAACTCCAGGCTGGGTGGGGAATGGCTGAGAGCAGCCCTGAGGAAAAGGCCCTGGGGGTCTGGGGTGATGAAAAGCTCAACATGAGGCTGCAGCGTGAGTGCAGCCCAGACAGCAACTGAGTGCTGAGCTGCAGCAAGAGCAGTGTGGGCAGCAGGGCAAGGGAGGGGATTGTGCCCCTTTGCTCTGCTCTCCTCAGACCCCACCTGCAGTCCTGTGTGCAGTTCTGGAGCCCCCAGCACAGGAAGGACATGGAATGGTTGGAGCCAGTCCAGAGGAGGCCACAAAGATGCTCAGAGGGCTGCAGCAGCTCTGCTGTGAGGACAGGCTGAGAGAGTTTGGGCTCTGCAGCCTGGAGAAGAGAAGGCTTCCAGAAGACCTTAGAGTAGCCTTCCAGGTTCAGAAGGGGGCTACAGGAAGGCTGGGGAGGGACCATTGACAAGGTTTTGTAATGCCAGGACAAGGGGCAATGGGTTTGAACTGGCAGAGGGGAGATTGAAAGTGGATGTTAGGAGGAAGTTGTTTGCAGTGAGGGTGGTGAGACACTGGCACAGGTTGCCCAGGGAGGTTGTGGCTGCTCCTCCCTGGAGGTGTTCAAGTCCAGGTTGGAGGAGGCCTTGAGTGACCTGTGCTAGTGGGAGATGTCCCTGCCTATGGCAGGGGCTTGGAACTGGCTGATCTTTGAGGTCCCTTCCAACCTTCCCATTCTATGATTCTGTAAGTCCTGAACTAAACCATACCCCTGAGCACTATGTCTGCATGATTCTTAAATATGTCCAAGGATGAGGACTCCACCACACCCCTAGATAAGCTGTTCCAATGCCTGATGACCCTTTCAGTGAAGAAATTTGTCCTAATATGCAAACCAGGTCAGCCAGGTCTTCCTCCTTCAACTCTCCATTGGGAAAGACAAGAATTTCCAACAGGATGAAGAGCAAAATACAAATGAGCAGCCTGCAGCTCACCCTGCTCCCTCCCAGACAGATGTGGGACCAGCAAAACTTTGCTCCTGGGCTTCAGTATGCAACAACCCAGCTTTGTTCTAGCTAAATTCCTTGACTTGCTTTCTTCTAAGGTATGACAGTTTCAAAAGTATCTCCAGTTTGATCATTCTGCATGTGTCAAGGTGCTGCTGGGACCACAGCAGCTACAGCCACCTACCCCTGGCACTGAGAGTCCTTATTTTAGCAGTGTGATTCTCAGTCTGCTTTGGCTGACTTCAAAAGCAACAGCTGGTCTATGGCCAGTGGAGATTTCAGCAAGTTAAAAAAAAAAAAAAGTTATGTACAGAACTGTTCAGGACAGAGCCCTTTAAAAAAAAACCCATTTGTATGAACTCTTTGAAATTTCCAGACACTCAGTAGCTGCTATTTAACCCTTTCAGCACTAGGCCTGAGTATCATTTCATTGCACCACTTCAGTGTTGTTTAAAAACATGCTTCAGAAGAAAATCTGCCCAAGAGAAAACCTCCTCCAGCAGAAAACCAAAACTCCATGGTTTGGGTTTAGCTTCTTTTTTCTTTTTTTTTTTTTCTAGTTAAAACTACACTAGCAAATACATCACAGAAATAAAGACACTAAATACATTTTGCTCCCTGCAGGAAAAAAAAAAACCTGCTGAAATTCTGCAGCTCAGTGGTAGGCAACAACCTCCTACACAGCCCTGCCACACACAAGCACCAAAGCTGCTCAGCTCATCAGTAAGGATTTCCTGTGCTGTCTGCAAAATCCCCTGCAGACATCTCTGTTTCCAGTATATCAATTTCCCCTTCCCAGCAGGACAGCACAGCCAGGTAGGAGTGGTTGATCCTTCTCTTCTCATAAAGCAAATCTTGCTAATAAAACTTCTCCAGCAAGCACTGAAAAAACACTCCTAAAACAAGCTGGCCTTCATGGGACTGAGTTTATGAAAAGGAAAGCTTCAGGTATTTTAAAGTATAAAAACAGAGGAAAGTTGGGCTGCAGCAAGAGCAGTGTGGGCAGCAGGGCAAGGGAGAGGATTCTCCCCCTTTGCTCAGCTCTCCTCAGACCCCACATGCAGTCCTGTGTGCAGTTCTGGAGTCCCCAGCACAGGAAGGACATGGAAGTGTTGGAGCAGGTCCAGAGGAGGCCACAAAGATGCTCAGAGGGCTGCAGCAGCTCTGCTGTGAGGACAGGCTGAGAGTTTGGGCTCTGCAGCCTGGAGAAGAGAAGGCTTCCAGGAGACCTTAAAGTAGCCTTCCAGGATCTGAAGGGGGCTCCAGGAAGGCTGGGGAGGGACTACTGACAAGGTCTTGCAATGCCAGGACAAGGGGAATGGGTTTGAACTGGCAGAGGGGAGACTGAAACTGGATGTCAGGAGGAAGTTGTTTACAGTAAGGGTGGTGAGACACTGGCACAGGTTGCCCAGGGAGGTTGTGGCTGCTCCCTCCCTGGAGGTGTTCAAGGCCAGGTTGGAGGAGGCCTTGAGTGACCTGTGCTAGTGGGAGGTGTCCCTGTCTATGGCAGGCGGTTGGAGCTAGATGATCCTTGAGGTCCCTTCCAACCCTACCATTCTATGATTCTCCTTTTCTCCCAGAGAGCAGTGCTGGGAGCCCCTGAGCTGCCCTAAGCACAGCTGTCATCTGCTGAGACTCAAAGGTGGGACACAGAATAAAAGCAAGGAACACATGAAAAATGAGAAAGCTAAAACCAGCAGTGGCTTCTTGAATGTTCAGAAGGTGCTGAGTGCTCTGCCCTTTTCTTCTCACAGCCAGGGACCTTTCAAGTGCCCACCATGTGTGCCTCCTTGTCCCCATGACACATCAGAGGGCAGCTCTCCTCATGCCATCTTCTCTCCTTCAAAGGAACCAGCACAGTACATGTATTGTCTTATGCAACTGATTAGTGAAGGAAACAAAAAGCAGCCCTGGCAGACAGGTGGGTCTTTCATGGAATATCCAGGACACCAGAAGAAAAGGTATCACAAGGTGACATTTGCTTTGCTTTCCATAATCCATTCCTGAGCCTTGGGCTTCCAAAGGACACGCTCGAGGGTATGCATGCTCAGAGCCAGAGCTATTCCTCACCTGGCCTCACAGAGTCAGAGAGCACCACCAGCAGATCTGAACATCATCTCCTGACATAATGCAGATGGGGAAACGCCAGATCCCTTTCAAACACTGTTCAGTGTCTGATGTTTAGGGAAATGAAGGTTGGTGTACGTTGAGCACCAACAAGCCACTTGTGCTTCTGCACTGGTTTAAAGCCCATCTGGAACTGATTTGGGTAAGAAGGTTAAACACAACATCAGCAAGTGAACAAGTTGTAGCTCTTACAGCACACATACAACAAAGGACAACATGGCTGCTGCCAACAAACCTGTTAGGATAACAAAGTAAGAGTGGCCAGGATGGAATATCCAACCTCAGAGATCGGACAGAATATTCTTGCTGGCTGAAGAGCCTTGTGAGCTGCTTCCATCTGCCTTCTGTACATTTAGAACATGCTTCAATAGCTTTATCTCAGAAAAAAGACAGACAAGAACGCAAACACTTGCAGACCAAGGTCTCAGCATGTCAAACAACCTCTCTGACTGCTGAGACTGAAAATGCTCCTTTTAAAATACTAGCAATGCACTCCATGATAGGATCTGCTGATCTCTTCTGCTTTGCTCTGCTCTTAAGTGAGAAAAAAGGAAAAGAAATTCTACATTACAGTGTCACAAAAGCCACCAAGGATTTTCCCCCTCTCATACTACACTCACCCAGTCAAAATTAGTCTCCAGCCTCTGAATAGATTTAGTGTATGTTAAATTATCTTTAAGATGCAATGAATCTATTTTCCAGTAATTTCCTTTCCTCTCCAAAGATCAAAGAAGCTTCAAATACCATGGAAATGCATCTCACAGATCCTCCAGCCACTGGAAGTTACCACTCCCTTTCATATAAATCACAACTAAAGGTCAGAAAGTGTAAATTCTCTGCACAAAACCACAAAATAAAGCCATGACAGAGTGGGAAAAGTAATATATTCTGATTGAAGGTTTTGTATCTCAAGGGCAGCCTTGGCTGTAGTGACCATTACATGGTCTAGAGTTGAAGATCCTCAAGGTGTCAGAGTGCAAAGCAAGCTCACTGCTCTGGATTTCAAGTGAGCAGACTTCATCCCCTTCAGGGATCTGCTTGGCACAGTGACAGGGGAGAAAGCCCTGGAGGGAACAGGGGCCCAAGAAAGCTGGTCAATATTCAAGGACCATCTCAGGAGCAGTGCATTCCAAGAAGGAAAAAGGCAGACAAGAGTGCCAGGAGGCTGGCAGGAATGAACTTACTTGGGCACCAAAAAGAGAGTCTATGAGCAATGCAAAAAGGCCACATGAGAGGACTACAAAGAAGTTGTCCAAGCAGCCAGGGGTCAAGAGCCTGTCCAGAGCAAGGCAGTGAGGCTGGTCAGAGGTTTGCAGGGTGTTACACAAGGAGTGACTGAAGGAGCTGGGGTTGTTCAGTCTGGAGAATGCCGAGGGAGATCTCACTGCTCTCTACAGCTACCTGAAAGGAAGTTGGAGTGAGGCTGGGCTTGGTCTCTTCTCCCAAGTAACCAGGGATATGATGGGAGGCAATGGGTTTAGGTTGTGCCAGAGGAAGTTTAGATTGGACATTAGAAAAAACTTCTTTATTGAGAGAGTGGCAAGGCACAGGAACAGGCTGCCCAGAGAGGTGGTGGTGGAGCTGCCATCCCTAGAGGTGTTCAAGAAGCTGCAGATGTGCCACTTCAGGTTATGGTTTAGAGGCCATGGTAGTTGGGTTATGGCTGAACTGGATGATCCTTTTCCAACCCTGATGATACAGGTTATTATTAGACATCCTTGAGAACAGTGACCCCACCAACAGACCCATCATGCCAGCAGCCTCCTGGCCAGACACCAAACCCTTCTTGTACCTGTGTTCTGACCACTGCAAACAGCCCTTTTTACAAACAGCTCCAGAAGTTGCCTTCAGACCACGTTCTGGAAACCAGTTGGGCAATGCAAAGGTAGATGGAAGCAATTCCCAGGAGAGCTGAGCTGTGACTCTGACAGCTGTGTGTCAGCCTACTCAAACGCACAGCTCTTACATGGGGAACAGAAAATGGAGAGAACAAAGCTGCAGATTCTGTGCCCCATCACCTCCCACACTGCTACAGTACAAACCCAGTTAGTGCCATCCCAGTTTCTGACAAAGTGCTGAAACAATAGTGTCCTTTTCCATGCTCTCTTGTAAACAATTGGTTCCCTCATCACCTCTGAGCAAGAAAAATTGTGACAGACTTTACAATGATTTCCAACACAGGATTGAACCAGTAC
>VWZE01004773.1:1250702-1263613 GCA_013396675.1 Eubucco bourcierii | reverse complement strand
GGGTATTATGTGTTAGGTGGGGGGGGGGGGGGGGAAGGGGGAAACACCAAACAAAAACACCAAACAAACAAAAACACTCAGAAAAAGAAAAGCTGATTCTCTTCTGCTCGAAACTGTTGCCAGCTTTGGTCTAGGTGCCTCCTACGCTCGGTCACCTTTGCCTTCAGTTACCATTGCAGAGTCTCTCTGCTGCTCTTCCGGATCTCCTGGCAGAATGCTGGTGACTGTCTGGATCAGTGACTCAATCTGCTCTTCTGTTAACCTTTCCTCACTTTCTTCTACCATCTGCAAGGCAAAAAAAAACAATCTCTTGTAATCATGAAATCCATACTTCCTTCCTCAGCTCCAGAGAGGAGGGCTGAGCTAACAGTGAAACGCTGTTCTCAGTGGATGCAGGACGTGGTCTGAGCTCATTACAAAGTGGAACTCTTACAATACTTAAAAAGAGAAAGGAGCTCCATTGTTAACTGCTACAGTCTGCACTTAGGAGAGCTCTATTTTTTGCAACTAGGGAAACACACTCAGAGCAGATTTTCCTCTCTCATTCCTCCTAAAGCCTTTCTCAGCTTCCACATCAGTGTCTTGAGCCAGGCTTTTCACTAAGCTCATTGCAGACCTTCTTCCCAGACCTATTTTGCTAAGTTTCTGTGCTTTCATGTGAGAATTAAGATAACCTAAGCAGGGTTACTTGAACCTTGTATCTTACCCAGCACCCAGATCAAAAGTAACCAGGTCACAAGAGAAACCAACTAACCCTACAGCAGCCAAACATTACTGGAATTGGCTTAGATGGTGAGAGCTGTTGGAGCAAGTCCAGAGGAGGGCCACAAAGATCATCCAAGGACTGGAGCACCTCTGCTGTGAGGTCAGGTTGAGGGAACTGGGGTTGGTCAAGTGGAAAAGACTCCAGGGGGACCTTAGAGCTGCCTTCTGATACCTGAAGGAAACCTCCAGGAAGGCTGCAGAGAGACTTTTCATAAGGGTATCCAGCAATAGGACAAGGGGAAATGGTTTGAAGCCGAAAGAGAGTAGGGTTAGACTGGATCTTAAGAAGAACTTCTTCAGTACAAGGGTGGTGGGACTCTGGAACACGCTGCTCAAAGAGGTTGTGGATGATTCCTCCCTGGGGGTATTCAAGGACAGGTTGGATGAGGCCTTAAGCAGCTGAGAGGTGTCCCTGCCCATGGCAGGGAGGTTGGAGCAGATGATTTCAGGGGTCCCTTCCAACCTAAGCCATTCCATGATTCTGTGATTCCTGAACACAAAGGCATGCAAGCACTCTGAGCAACACAAAACAGGGTGCCACAAACCCACAATCAAATTCCATGAGATCAGTTAGAAGCTCACCCTCGCTGTGGAGCTGTGGGTATCACTGCCACCAGCAAAAACAACTGCCCTGATTTATAGGCAGCTGTTAAAAAGAAAAGCCTACCAGAGGAGTGGAAAAGCAAGCCAGAAGAACCCTTCAAAGAGAAATGAAAGCAATGAAGACTGTAGGGTTTGAGGTTTTCATTTTTACACAAAGCCCTTTAAAGCATCCCTTGAAGAGCAGTGATTTGTGTTAATTACGGTTCCAAACCAATGCAGGTTTCAGCAGCCCTAGCTCTAAATTGTCAGCTGTGCAGATGCAGCTTGCCTTCTACAAAGCAGAGTGGTATGTTCAATTCACTTTTTTGGGGTTTTGGTTTTTTGTTTTTTTTTTTAATTCAGTGTCCTCTGGGCCCCCTTTGCACAATCTGATCATCTTTCATCAGCCGCTGCGTGCAGTCCCGCGATGAGAGCAAGCACGCCACAATCCACTCCTGCAGTCAAAGGCAGGCAGTGAATAGCCATTTGCAAATGACTGCTTCTGGGGACTGTCCTGATCAAAAGGATGAACTTCTCTCTAACACAGCTGTCTAAGTACACTTTAGTTCAAGAGCTACTGTAGGCCCCTGGCTTGAAAACCAGCCCTGGCTCTCGTTACCGCCAGCTGCTGCACTATACATTGTGAGCTCAAATACACCCAAAATCCTCCCAGCGTTACCCTTCTGTGCAAGCAGCTGCTGAAGTGGCAGCAGATAATTGCCTGCTAGGCTGCATTTCAGAGGTGATCATCTCAGCAGCTTGCCTGGCATCCCTCAGAGCAGCAGCACTATGCAGTAATGGATGTTACAGTAGCTGCATGCACTCTGCTGCCAGTACTGCCAACAAAACTACCAGTCAAGACAATCTACACTAGGAAGTTCTGTAGGGCATTAGCAGCCTGGGGGTTTGCACTGATTGTTGTGTTATTGTTGTGTTACTGGTACTTTAAGTTTTGAAGGTGGTAGCCCCAGAGCAGCAAGAACTGTGCAAAGACAAAGCTCACATCCTTTGGACAGGCAGAATGATTTGGCTTTCAGTGGCCAGTGCCTGCAAACTGGAACACAGGAGGTTCCAGCTCAACGTGAAGAAAAACTTCTTTGTTGTGAGGGTGCTGGAGCACTGCAACGGCCTGCCCAGAGAGGCTGTGGACTCTGCCTCTCTGGAGACTTTCAAATCTACCCAGATGTGTTCCTGTGTGGCCTGCCCTAAGTGATCCTGCTTTGCTTGGGTGGTTGGACTCGACTTTCAGCGGTCCCTTCCAACCCCTATCATTCCATGATTCTCTGTCTCCCACATTTGTTACCATCCCACTGCTCTCCCATCTTCAGGAAGCTGGCACCTTGCCTACTTTACAGCCCATTTATTAGAACACATGAAGTCCACCCCTTTCTCCCTCCCTATAAATCCCCTTTCTTCTCCAAACACTTTCTCCTTCAGGTGCTTGTTTCAGGCAGCCAGAGTTGAACAGAAGGATTCAATGGGAATGCAGGCAGACAACAGGGAGTGATCTCTAGATCAGCATCAGCTCAACTTCTGCCTTTAAGGGCAGAGTATATTCAAGCAAGTATCTAATCACTGCTTCTTATGCCCCTCAGAGCCAAATAAGTAATGCCCCAACCCTCAGTATGAACAATCAAGTTGATGTCATTTGTGCTGGTTGAACATGGAAGCCTGCAAGGCTGACAAAGTGCAGATATGACTCTAGATGTTGACAGATGAGCTCTGGTGATTGTTCTGGCAGCTGAAGAAATCACATTCTACCAGGAAGTTGATGAAAGAAAATAGTCTCTTATGCTTCAGATGCTTTGGTGCTGTAACTGATGTCTCATGAAACTGCTGAGAAAAGCATCTTTGAAGAGAGATGCCACTGAGGAGAGGGTAATGTAGCTCCACATTCCCTTCTGCTGACAGATCCATAGCCTCTGCCAGAGGGAAGTGGCAATTCCTTACACCACTGCAGCAAATTCATCCAGGGCTCACCTCTTGGTGCCTTTGAACCATACATCCTCAGTGCCAGCTCTTAGACCAGGAACTCCTGACAGACAGACATCAACATGTGGCAGTTGCTGCTTTTTTAGGTTAGTGCTTGAGTGCTACTTTGCTGTGATGCTATTCAAGAGTTCAAAGGACAAAAAGTATGAGCTCAAAAAAAAACAAAAAACAACCAAAAAATCAATTTTTTTCTCACTCTTCAGGGAAACAGCTCCAGTAGCAACTTATGAACTCATTTGGGGGCCTGGGTTGCTGAAAAGCTCAACATGAGCCTGCAGTGTGTGCATGCAGCCCAGACAGGCAAGCAAGTCCTGGGCTGCAGCAAGAGCAGTGTGGGCAGCAGGGCAAGGGAGGGGATTCTGCCCCTTGGCTCTGGCTCTCCTCAGACCCCACCTGCAGTCCTGTGTGCAGTTCTGGGGCCCCCAGCACAGGAAGGACATGGAAGTGTTGGAGCCAGTCCAGAGGAGGCCACAAAGATGCTCAGAGGGCTGCAGCAACTCTGCTGCGAGGACAGGCTGAGAGAGTTGGGGCTCTGCAGCCTGGAGAAGAGAAGGCTTCCAGGATCTGAAGGGGGCTCCAGGAAGGCTGGGGAGGGACTATTGACAAGGGCTTGCAATGACAAGGTGAGAGGCAGTGGGTTTGAAGTGTCAGAGGGGAGATTGAAAGTGGATGTTAGGAGGAAGTTGTTTACAGTGAAGGTGGTGAGACACTGGCACAGGTTGCCCAGGGAGGTTGTGGCTGCTCCCTCCCTGGAGGTGTTCAAGGCCAGGTTGGAGGAGGCCTTGAGTGACCTGTGCTAGTGGGAGGTGTCCCTGCCTATGGCAGGGGGTTGGAACTGGCTGATCCTTGAGGTCCCTTCCAACCTTCCCATTCTATGATTCTATGAAAATATGAACTTATGAAACAAAGCAGTGTGCCAAAAGGAAAGGTCCAAAAACTAAGCACAGAGAGCACACAGATAAAAGGACAAATGAAACTGTTCTGGAGGAAAAGAGATACCAATGGCAACAGAAGGTCACTCAGAGGTTTATTTGAGATTCAACAGATGTTCATAATCTTCTGACTGAGAACACAAAATACCTTTGCTACTGATGCTAGTGGGGAATCATATTAAGAAGCTCAGAAGAGGAATTATGTGTAAGAAAAAGTCCAGGAGGCAAGAAGACATCATTGGATACAAGAACCTGCTTCTCCAGCAAGAATGCTACCACTATGCAAAAAATCATCTGTCAAAAGCTCTGCCAACCTCTGGACTTGCAACTGGCTGAAACTGCTCTAGCAACAGATTCAAGTCATAAGCAGTCAGGAATGCAAAGTTTATACTAAGGAGAACAAACTTGCAAATGTTTTTAATAAGCATATGACATAAGATGTTTGTGCTGGCAGTGCCACACACTCCACATGGAAACAAGACCACATCCACACAGAAGATGCCATGTGCAGGACATCATCCACCAAAGCTCTGCTGAATTCTCTAATATTCAGGTATCTGAGCAAGTAACAGAAGGGGACAATGCTACAATAGCACAATTTAGGGGCAAAGAGCAGCCTGATGTGCAGCAGGACAAGCATGGCTCCTCCTCAGGGCTGAAATGAACCCAGCAGAAAGGCAGCAACAATGCTGCATGTTCTAAAGAATCCCCCAGTCATGGCTGCTTTTCAACTCTATCCCAAAACAGCAGCAGTGGGTAAAACCTCACCTGCAGTACTGCATCCAGCTCTGGAGCCCTCAACATGGGCAAAGCAAGCACCTGATGGAGCAGGTCGAGAGGAGGGCCATGAAGATCACTGGGGGGGCTAAAACACTTCTCCTGCAGGCTGAGTTGGGGTCATTCAGCCTGGAGAAGTGGAGGCTCTGAGGAGACCTGACAGTGGCCTGCCCGCACCTGAAAGGGGCTACAAGTAAGCTGTACAGGGACAAGGGGCAATGGTTTGAAATGAGAGCAGATTTAGTTGGGACATTAGGAACAAGTTCTGCACCATGAGAGTGCTGCAACACTGGAACAGTTGGCTCAGGGAGGTGGTTGAGGCCCCATCCCTGCAAATATTTAAGGTCAGGTTGGACAAAGCCTTGAGCAACCTGATCTAGTGGAGGATGTCCCTGCTGACTGCAGGAGGGTTGGAGTGGATGTCCTTTGGAGGTCACTTCCAACCCAAACCATTCTATGATTTAACTCACAGCTTTTGCACTGACTTACTTTTAGGTTCTCATCAGATCTATCTAACTTAACTGGCCCTCATCTGGAGTCCTGTGTGCAGTTCTGGAGCCCCCAGCACAGGAAGGACATGGAACTGTTGGAGAGGGTCCAGAGGAGGCCACCAAGATGCTCAGAGGGCTGCAGCAGCTCTGCTGTGAGGACAGGTTGAGAGAGTTGGGGCTGTGCAGAATGGAGAAGAGAAGGCTTCCAGGAGACCTTAGAGTAGCCTTCCAGGATCTGAAGGGGGCTCCAGGAAGGCTGGGGAGGGACTATTGACAAGGTCTTGCAATACCAGGACAAGGGGCAATGGGTTTGAAGTGGCAGAGGGGAGACTGAAAGTGGATGTTAGGAGGAAGTTGTTTGCAGTGAGGGTGGTGAGACACTGGCACAGGTTGCCCAGGGAGGTTGTGGCTGCTCCCTCCCTGGAGGTGTTCAGGGCCAGGCTGGATGAGGTCTTGAGTGACCTGTGCTAGTGGGAGGTGTCCCTGCCTATGGCAGGGGGTTGGAACTGGATGATTCTTGAGGTCCCTTCCAACCTTTCCACTCTATGATTTTAAATTTAAAATCAGACAACAATTTACTCATTGAAAAATACATCAAGAAGAGGATGTCAGTTCAGTTCTGCCTCTCCAGACACAGCTATGCATGAGCTTTCTAACAGAGCATCCAACATCCATCACTGCCTCTCGCTATAAGAGAATGAAAAGATGAATCTCTTGCCAACTGCAAAATTAAACACTGGCAGATGTCTTGCTCTGTAGCATAACTGCTACTGGAACCCAAAGCTGTGCTTATTAAACTAATGGGTCTGTGGAATATTTTGCTAGCACACAGCCTTCCCCAGCTGCACTTTTTCAATTGAGCACTGGGTATGAATTTCTCAGAGGAAACCCACCATAATTACCAAATCAGAACAGAAGAACTGGATTACATTAAGCTGTAAGTCACAATAAAACCTCCTGAGAACTTCTGGTGGCAGAAAGTTATTTTTTGAAGTGTTTAAAGGTGACTGAGAAGGTAAATTAGAAAATGACAGCTGGCCTTGAGTGTCAAGAGAATTTCAAAGACTCACAGAATGGGTTAGGTTGGTAGGAACTTTATAGACCATCCAGTTCCAATCCCCCTGCCATGGGCACAGGGACACCTCCCACTCAACCAGGTTGCTCAAGGCTCATCCAGCCTTGGCCTTGAACACCTCCAGGGAGGGCACACCTGGGACTCCTCTATGCAACCTCTTCCAGTGTCTCCCCACCCTCATTAGAAAGAATTTTTTTCCTAATCTCCAGTCTAAATCTGCCCTCCTCAAGCTTAAATTCAAGATTTGAGCATTCATGGAACTTGATGATCTTAGAGAGGTCTTTTTCAACCCAGAAAATTCTATGATTATGAAATAAAGTTGTATGTTCAGTGTCATGTACAAATGTAAGCACAAGATATGAACACAGACACAGATAGAACTTGTCTAGACTTTTTGTTTTTCACTTGCTGAAACAAGGACAAACATTCCAGGACCTTGGCTTCTCTAATTATAACCTATCTTATCTCTTCTGCTTGCTCAAGGAAAAACAAAGTATAAAAGACTTCATCATCCTCACTGTGCTTCTTTTAAGCCAATCTTTATTTCATTTAGCCTCCTGAGACACATCAGTACACTGCAACTGCTGAGGAATAAATTAAGCTACACTGAAGAACCCTATAAAGTTCTGAAAGAACTCAGAAAGTGTCTCCAGGATAAGTAATATTTGATGGATAACAAACATTAGCACCACAGAAGGGAGAGGTCTGTGGTTAAATCTATTGTTGGCTTGATTAATAAGTAAGAATTCTATTTAAACTACAGTAAAAAAAAAAAAAAAGAGGAAATAGAGGGCTTCTGATTGCTTCCAAAGCTATCAACCTCACCACTGAGCTGCAGCGTTGGGAGATTTTATAAGCAAATGATTGCTATTTCCTCCTTTGAGCAGTAATTTGAAATTGTTTAGCACCAACATGGTAATAAAGCACATTAAAAAAAATAAATTAAAAAAAAAAGAGTAAAAGATTGAATGATTGGATTCATGTCCCTCAGAGATGATTAAGCAAGCATGCAAAGTGGGAAGCAAAATACATCCCTGTGAAAAAAAAATAAAATGTTTAAATCCTCTAACACTTTCCATTTTCCACAAGAATACTTCGCATGATTATTTTCTGTTCAACAGGAAAAGATAATCTGCCAGGTTGGTTAGGCAGAGGTTTAAAGCTCTCTGAGACAGAAATCCAGCTTTAAAAAGCACAGAATTGACATCTACTCTGCCATTCAGAGAGAAGAATGTGGGGCAATTTGTTCATTAGGAAAGAGGATGCTTTATCTTCCAATCTATCGCAGTTCAGCGCTAAGCAAAGCTTGGGCCACTCTCATGGTCAGATTAACATCACTGCCTGTGAGTCACTGAGCCAGGAACAACATATGTTAAAGATTAAAACAGCAGGTCAAGATAGCTGCAATGTGTACAGTGTTGTACCCTGTGGGATAGGAATTACAATTTCATGCTCCTTTTGTTGCTATTGTTGTTTGAAAATAAATCCTGGCACAGGGTCTGGAAGAGGCACACAGGAACAATGACAGCAAGCTACGCGTGAAGACTTAGAGAGCAAAAGATCACAACAGAAATCTGCTTTCTAGCTGAATGATGATTTTATCAAAGTTGATTTATTGTTTGCACACAACTCCCCCTTTATTCTGCTCTCATCAGACCTCATCTGCAGTCCTATGTGCAGTTTTGGAGCCCCCAGCACAGGAAGGACATGGAAGTGTTGGAGCCAGTCCAGAGGAGGCCACAAAGATGCTCAGAGGGCTGCAGCAGTTCTGCAATGAGGAGAGGCTATCGGAGTTGGGGTTCTGCAGCCTGGAGAAGAGAAGGTTTCCAGGAGACCTTAGAGTAGCTTTCCAGGATCTGAAGGGGGCTACAGGAAGGCTGGGGAGGGACTGTTGACAAGGGCTTGCAATGACAGGACAAGGAGCAGTGGGTTTGAATTGGCAGAGGGAAGATTTAGACTGGATGTTAGGAGGAAGTTCTTTACAGTGAGGGTGGTGAGGCACTGGCACAGGTTGCCCAGGGAGGTTGTGGCTGCTCCCTCCCTGGAGGTGTTCAAGGCCAGGTTGGATGAGGCCTTGAGTGAGCTGTGCTAGTGGGAGGTGTCCCTGCATTAGAACTGGATGATCTTTGAGGTCCCTTCCAACCTTACCATTCTATGATTCTGTAGACAATAAAAAAGTTGAGAGAGGGAAAGTAGAAAGCCAGGAGGGCTGAAAAGCAACAAGCAGCAAATAAAAATGTCCTCTCGCAGCAGCTGTCAAAAGCCTGTTAGGTATATCTGACTTCATTCCATCACAGGCAACACTGGGATACCAAGACAAATTTGAGACACCAAAACCATCTCAGCAAGTGAGAGACAGAGACCTGGCTGTTTGGCACCTTCTTTAAAGCTTTTTAAGCAGTAAGATTGATTTGCTTACATTATACCAAGTGGTCAAGAAGTTCTCATCATCATTTATGCCTGACTTAGCTGCAGGAGGGATTCAAAAGCTTTTGAGCATCAGGAGCAACTCCAATGAAAAGAGAATCCAAGGCAATTTTAGACTTAATGTTCACTTCCCTGTAGGTTGTCCCTCAGCCATCAACTGCAGTGAATGGACTTGTCTGCATGAAAGCTGTGTGTGGACAACCTTCTCCCCACTCCCATCAAAGATGAAATTGCTGGCAGACTCCTCTGCTCTGCATTACTTTGTACTCAAAGGCACTCAGGGAAGACAGAGGTTTTGTCTGTCCAAAGACTTTGCAGTACTACAATCTTCTTCTCTTGTCCTCACCAAAGCCCACAATGATTCAAGAGAACAACTGGGCAGAAAATCCTTTTCCTTCTATGTCTCCTGGTCTCTGTATTTCACAAAAAAAAAAAATGGCCTGCACTTTCCTAGCAGTTATTGAGCCCAAAAGACTTTGACATGCTTTAATGAAAGTAAATGCACTGCAATTCTGGGGAGGCTTAACTTAGCAGTGTTACCAATCCAGTCAGTTTAGATTACTGCAATACTAGTTTTGGACAAACTTGCCCTGGGAATCACAAGGGGACCACAACAGAAGAGAAGTTACTGCATCCAAGGTATTTTCATGATGGTACAAATTGAGAGTAGCCCCCAAATGTACAAAGGTTACATTCTGCACAAGTTGGGTTTATTCACTAGAGAAGGGTAACCAATGCTGAGCTGACATGGAACTCCTACCTGGATTCTCTAAGTTACAGCAGTGAGATTTATCCAACTTTGACAATGCAAACCTTGGGATATCAAAAGCAAACCACTCTGCAGAAGCCTGACTTCTAATATAAAGGCTCAAATTTCTTATACTTGCATCCTGGGCTTCACAGGGTGTAAAATACTTCCAGTACTTTATGGATAAGTAAGACAATGAGGGACTATGTAGGGTGATGGAGAAGGGAGAAGATAGACAAAAGCAGTCACCTGAGAGCAGCAAAAGGTTATTAGATTTAAAGAAGAAAAGGGAAACAAAGGCACTGTATGGCCTACAGAGGAATAAAATAAATGTGTCTAAGCTCTTGCAGCAAACAAAAGTATGAGACAGGCTCTGCACCTCATAGAATACGGTAAGGTTGGAAGGGACCTCAAGAATCATCCAGTTCCAACCCCCTGCCATAGGCAGGGACACCTCCCATTAGTACAGGCCACTCAAAGCCTCATCCAGCCTGGTCCTGAGCACCTCCAGGGAGGGAGCAGCCACAACCTCCCTGGGCAACCTGTGCCAGTGTCTCACTACCCTCACTGCAAACAACTTCCTCCTAACATCCAGTTTCAACCTCCCCTCTGCCAGTTCAAACCCACTGCCCCTTGTCCTGGCATTACAAGACCTTGTCAGTAGTCCCTCCCCAGCCTTCCTGTAGCCCCCCTCAGATACAGGTCTCCTGGAAGCCTTCTCTTCTCCAGGCTGCAGAGCCCCAACTCTCTCAATCTGTCCTCTGAGCAGAGCTGCTCCACTTACAAGTGACTCCTAAGCATAACTCATAAAGCCTGGATGCTCTTGGTTGGGTTGCTGACTGCCACTGATCTACTCAATCACAAACCACACTATTTATTGCTCAGCTAAAAGCACTCTTTTATGAGATGCTTTCAGCATTAGAATGTCTACTCCTTGGCTATGAAAGAAAAATAGTTCCACTGGCACCTCTTTAATCTTCCCCCATTTTGCAGCAAAGTGTGATCCTATTACTACATAGTTTGGTTTCAGGGCAAGACTACAAACAGATGTTCTTAATGTAAAAGATCTTTAATAAAAGAATATCCTTATTATAATGATCCTTTTATTACCACCAGATTTTGTATTGCTAAGGAGATACTTCAGGGAACATAATCATCTATTTAACATCAGAATTTACTAATATCAGAATTACACTTAACAGACTGAATATCAGAATTACACTTAACAGACTGACTTTCTTCCCTTCAGAAAGTCTCTTTCTATCCATCTCTCATTCTCCACCACTACTCAAAATTCCTTATCAGTCCTTACTGATAGGCTCCCTTTCAGCCTGTCTGGTTTTACTGTAACCTAAAACCCTGCCGTGGAAAGACTCAGCTCATCACAGCTGTCAGAAAGTGAAGCATTCCATTACAGAACAGCCCCAAAAAGACTCAGGTTAAATTACATTCTCACTCATGATACCTTAAGTAACCTTTAATGACTGTATCTGGGATTTTCACTGTGTGACACTGATGCAAACAGAGGTGGAGAACCTGCCTGAGAGAAAGATGAACAAGCCTCTAAGGAGGCCTCAGAGAGGAAGCAGAGTGGATTTGAAACCATGTAAAGACGTGCATAAAGGGATCCAGTCAATCACTGACCATGAGAAAGTGATTATTCAGTTGATCCCCAAGGTTAAAGCTGCTTTCATTTAAGCTTTGAAGAGCCAGGAGCAGTGTTACTTACCAGTTGTATTTCAACTGCTGTCACAGGCCTGTGGTTAAGCAACTGGAGCTTTTCTGCTCTGTTTAAAAGCAAAGCACAAACCGATCCATATTATAATTGAATTGAGGGTCTCCCAAAAACCACTGGCAAGAGGCAAATACATTCCTGATGGTTTAGTTTCTGAGAGGGGTTGCAGCTGTGGTTTAATTGCCATAATAATTTGGGGGGGTTAAATGCAGTAATTCTTGCGTGTTTAGATATGGCTGCTGCCACCTCTAGCCTAAAGTGGCAAGGCAGAGCACCTCAGATCATTACTGTGCAAGCATTAATTAACAGGCACTGTTGCTTCGTTACAGAAATGCTAAATCACTTAGCAAAGGCCACAGACTCTTTGTCTATGAAAACACAACCACAAGAACAATTCTCATAGCTAAGAAGCTGCAATCCAGCAGCCAAATGGCAAGGACTTGTTTCCTCTTTGCAAAGGCAGCATTCAGAACCCCAACCAGTTTGACACCACTTGGTCACACAGGCCCCGCACCTCACACGGGCCCCGCACCTTCACATGGGCCCCGTGCCTCACACGGGCCTCGCACCTTCACCCGGGCACCGCGCCTCACGCGGGCCCCGCACCTTCACATGGGCCCCGTGCCTCACACGGGCCTCGCACCTTCACCCGGGCACCGCGCCTCACGCGGGCCCCGCACCTTCACATGGGCCCCGGGCCTTCACATGGGTCCCGGGCCTCACGTGGGCACCGCGCCTCACACGGGCCCCGCACCTTCACATAGGCCCCGCGACTCACGCGGGCACCGCACCTTCACATAGGCCCCGCGCCTCACATGGGCACCGCGCCTTCACATAGGCCCCGCGCCTCACACGGGCCGAGCCAGTGCATTTTTTCCCACACTTTTAGCACGCTGAGGCCATACTTTTACACGTGGATCTTGGGGGAAAAAAAAAATTCTCTCTCTTCATCTCTGTTCTCATGCAAATCCTCCCCTGCTTCATTTCTACAACTGCTGAGCACCACAAAGCAAACCCTGAGGGGGACTCTGAAAATAACCAACCACTTTCCTAGGTATTGTTTAACCTGATGCACTGCACAGCCCCACGAAGATTGGCCTGGACACAAGTAGAAAGGTAGCAAAGGTACATAAAATGCCAAAAAAACCCACATGATCCTCAATCAGTGCCTGAAGTATAAAGATGTGGTCACTTAGAATCATAGAATGGTAAGGTTGGAAGGGACCTCAAGGATCATCCAGTTCCAACCCCCTGCCATAGGCAGGGACACCTCCCATTAGCACAGGTCACTCAAGGCCTCCTCCAACTTGGCCTTGAACATCTCCAGGGAGGGAGCAGCCACAACCTCCCTGGGCAACCTGTGCCAGTGTCTCACCACCCTCACTGC
>VWZE01004773.1:1221300-1240145 GCA_013396675.1 Eubucco bourcierii | reverse complement strand
CTGTAATAGTGGAAGGTGTCCCTGCCTATGTCAGGGGGTTGGAACTAGATGATCCTTGAGGTCCCTTCCAACCTTACCATTCTATGATTCTATGTTCCAGTCCCTTTATCATCTTTGTGGTTCTGTGCTGGACTCTCTCACCTCTCTTCCTACCAGATATTGTAAATTTATCTATTTCAATTAAAAAGAAATTAAAAAAAAAAAAAAAAAAAAAAAAAAAAAAAAAAAAAAAAAAAAAAAGGATTAAAATCTGATGCAGAACATCCTATGCTCCCCCAAACACCACATTGTGCTGAGCAGTCAGCAGCCAGGACAACAGAAAAAAAAATGCCTCTCAGGTCTGCACACCAGCTTATAAAAAAAAAAAAAAAAAGAGAGAGAGGAAAAAAGAAAGCAAACACGACAAAACAAAAGGTACAATGTATTGTTAAGCACCACAGACTGGCTGAATAGAACTGTCAGGTTCATCACTTTCAAACGAGTTAAACACATCCACAAACTTCCACAGGTTCTATCATTGTTTTTAAATGAAAAGGACCTTCTAAAATACGCTGAGATGAACTTCAACTTCCATTTCGCTGACCCGAGTGAAACTTCAGCAAGTGAGCTCACACAAGCATTAGTTTTTCATTCATGTTTTACAAACCATATAGCTTTTTGTTGTTAGGTAAATGCAATTCTTCAGAGTGTTTGCATTCAGGCTATCTCTACAGAAATCCCTCTGGATCAAAGACATTCTTTGTTAGAAATAATAATGGTATAGAAGAGTTCTGTAGGGAATTACTCTGTGAAGTAAGTGAAAGGGGCATATAGAGCCAATACATCGCTACGTATGTGCTATGGAGAGAAATCCAGCAGCAGTTACATCAGTCAAGCCAATTGGTTCTCTAATTCAAAACCACCTCAGCATTCAGGGGGGGAAATAAATAAATAAATAAATCTTTCTCACAATGGGCAGCAATGAGGCAATCCCAAATCTTCAACCGCTTTTGCTGCGCTTAAAACGGCAGAACTACAAAGCGGCAAAGAAGTTCAGCTTCAAAAACGTTTGAGGAACTTAAAAGGAGAAGTAAAACTTTCTTGGGTCCTAAGTCTCAAGAATCAACTACTCATTTTATGTTCAGAAACCAAGAAATTAAATCTATAGATTGGAATTTTATCTGCAGAACGCGAGAAGCCAAAAATATGGATGGGAATTTTGTAATCAGGACACAAGAAATTAAAAATCTGGGTTGGAATTTTGTACTCAGGACACAAGAAATTAAAAATGTGGATTGGAATTTTGTACTCAGGACACAAGAAATTAAAAATGTGGATTGGAATTTTATATTCAGGACACAGGAAGCCAAAAATATAGTTTGGAATTTTATATATTCAGAACACAAGAAAATTAAAATCTGGATTGGAATTTTATATGCAGAACACAAGAAATTAAAAATATGGATTGGAATTTTATATTCAGAACACATTAAAAATATGGATTGGAATTTTATATTCAGAACACAAGAAATTAAAAATATGGATCGGAATTTCATATTCAGAACACAAGAAAATTAAAATATGGATTGGAACTTTACATGCAGAAAACAAGAAATTAAAAATCTGGATTGGAATTTGACATTTTAAAAAAATTAAATGTTGATTTTATATTCAGAAAAAAAAATTAAAAATACAGATTAGAATTTATTACTTATAAATAGTCCACAGTATGTGTGAGATTGAAACCGAAGCAGAAAGGAAAACAAAATCATTTTAACACCAACATATAAAACTTTAAGAATGTTTAAAGTAGTAATATTTGCCCAAATGTTAGCTCAATCCAAAATATTATTGAGGTTTTCTGCATGCATCAGAAAATACCTGAGGATGCCACCTCTGAAAACTTCACTGATGCTTCAGGTTTGTAAATTTACTTCTTAAAATCCATTACACATTCCAAGCACAACACTTTCTGGAGGGTTCTTTTATCTACTAACAGACACTTCTGACAGGGTAAAAACTTAGGAGAGGTTTTCCTAGTTGTAGAGTTTCCCTCTATGAAGGCCATCAGGCAGGAGGTGCAAGTTTAGGAAGATTAAATTTCAACAGCAATTCAAGAATGGACTTAGTTGTTCCATTCAGATGCAAGGGACATCCACCTACAGCTGAGGCCTTCAGCTCCCAGCTCTTCTACCTCTTCCAACAGCAATTCAAGAATGGACTTAGTTGTTCCATTCAGATGCAAGGGACATCCACCTACAGCTGAGGCCTTCAGCTCCCAGCTCTTCTACCTCTTCCAACAGCAATTCAAGAATGGACTTAGTTGTTCCATTCAGATGCAAGGGACATCCACCTACAGCTGAGGGCTTCGGCTCTTCTACCTCTGATGCACCTCCCTGTCAGTACTAGTAGAGGTCACACCAGTAAAATAAGCTGGGCTACTCAAGGTAATAAATAGTAAGTGGGTATAGGAGCAGCACCAGAGGTGTATCAGTAATGATATGAAAAGTATCTCTCCCAGCAGGGCAAGGTCTATCCTTCCTCACACACAACAGCAGCTTGGAGTTGTGGATGTGTGCTCACAGGATTCCTCAGTATACAACAGTAGGAACAGCTCCTTCCCTGCAGGCTGCTCCTGACCTTAAGACTAACATAACACAAAACAATATCTGAATGGCTGTGTCTCTTTACCTGCTTTTGCATTTTTTATATAGAAGATCTAATGATATTATATAAGAGCACAGAAGATTTAACAATCATAAAGCACACAAACTGCAGCAGCTTAGCTGACTTCTGTGGATGCTGGTACACATCCCACAGGACTGACATCCTCTGTGGCCCCATTCATGAGAAGCCAACACTGTGCACACAGATACAACCACACACTGTAACGAGCACCACAGAACTCAGGAGTTTCTAAGCTTCAGCACAGGTCAGATCCTGGTGGTTTGTGCCCAGATGATGCTACAAGACAGAAGGCAGCATAGGAAAGCAACAAAACTTGCTGCCTGGAACAGCTGACTGCTGTAACTAGCCAAAATCTTAGTTCACCTCTTGCGTTTGCAACTGCTGGCACACATCCCTTAAGCGTTCTCCTTCTCCAGCACATTCAGCTCCTACAATAAATTGTCTACCTGATGCCTACAGGAATAACTCTCCCAGAAGTTGCAGCTGAGGATTCACACTTCAGCCCCTCCCAGAAGAGAAGGGAGCACAAGGAGGCGAGGGGAGAGGGGCAGTCAGGGCGAGGGGAGAGAGGTAGGCAGGGCAGGATTCAAGCTAAACCAGGATGCCTTTTGCCCCATACAAACAGATGCTTCTGAAAGATTTTTCAAACAAGCAAAACCCCTTCTGTTTCTCATCAGAATGGTAAAACACTGCTGATTATAAGGGCTTTAAAGGCTCAATACACCCCACACATGCTGCTGCGCAGCTCATATAGAGGTAAATCCTCATACAACCATACTGCAGGTGGGCTGATCACAGGATGTTAGGGGTTGGAAGGGACACAAAGACATCATCGAGGCCAATCCCCTGCCAGAGCAGGACCAGACAAGCTAGCTCAGGGCACACAGGAACACACCCAGACAGGGCCTTGAAAAGCTCCAGAGGAGACTCCACAGGCAGGGTACCGGGACCCTTCCAGTCAAGAAGTTGCCTTGTGTTGAACTGGAACCTCCTGTGTTGCAGCTTCCATCCATTGCTCCTTGGCCTATCTCAGGCAGCAGTGAGCAGAGCCTGTCCCCACCTCCTGACCCCCAGCCCTCAGCTATTTATAAACACTGATTAAATCCCCTCTCAGTCTTCTCTTCTGCAGACTAAGCAGCCCCAGGTCCCTCAGCCTCTCCTCACCAGGCAGTGCTCAGTCCCCTCAGCATCCACACAGCCTCCGCTGGACCTGCTCCAGCAGATCCCTGTCCCTCTCCAACTGGGGAGCCCAAAACTGAATGCCTATACAGATAAATACACACACACACTGCACACAAACCATGTATGTGTATATGTATATACGTGCATGTGTATATATGCATATATGTGCGTGTGTATACATATATAGGCACACACGCACAGGCACGCTGACCATACAGATTACCTACACAGCCCAGCAGCATGCCCACAGAGCTGTACCCGCACACATCTCGGGCAGGCCTGTATGGACACACACACACACACACACACACACACACACACACGCCGCAGGCAGACACACACAGTTCGACCCCACAGGGTAGGCAAGCCCATACAGCTGTATCCCCACACACCGCAGCCTGGCCCGTACAGATGTACCCCCCCTCCCCAGCCTGGCAACCCTCGCTGCCGCCACGGAAGAGTCGCGGCTGAAGGCAGGAGGCAGCACCTCAGCCCCGCGCCCTCCCGCCGCTCCTTACACCTCCATCTTGTCGGCCCGGGCACGTCCGTACGCTGCAGGAACTTCCCCTCACACCACACACCCACAAGCCCGCCTGGTGACGGCGAAGAAAGTGCGGGAGAGGCTGGGGTTGAGTTGAAGGAAGCTTCGGCTGCTGGGACGGAAGCGGAAAAGGAAGGAGAAATAGGAGGGGTGGGGGGGGGAAGAGAAAACAAGTAGGAAAAAAAAACACAACTGCATTGGCCGGGAATCGAACCCGGGCCTCCCGCGTGGCAGGCGAGAATTCTACCACTGAACCACCAATGCCAGTGATAGTTAGTATTTTCCCGCCCCTCTATTTGTAACTGGTCCAGAAGGAATTTAAAACCGAGACTGTACTGAAAATATGTTCCTGTTCCTACACTGCTCAGCGTAACAAGGGGGACATATACACCTTAACGAACTCATTTTACGCCTTCTCAGCCGTATTACTGTCACTCTCTCCCATTGAATCAAGGTGTTATTAAATTTCACAAGAGCCCTTTCTGCAGTCGAGAAAACTGAAGACACTCGATCAGGTGCAAACAGGTAAAAATCCCACAGGCTACAGCAAGGAAAACTCAGAGACTGAGAGCCTGGGAAACGTTAATTGCCTAATTTTGCCATCATCTCTCAACAGGCAAAAGTTTAGGAGCCTAGTTTTGGGTTTATATCTAAAAAGTCACACCTGCTTGTTTGCAGCAGGCCTGTGATAGCAACCTAGAGAACCAAATGGGTTAGACTTGTGCTAGCAACTTCTCATCTTGTAATGCTAGCACAAACTCAACCACCTGATTTTCTCTCCTGAATCAAGCCCACTCCCACTTTTGGGACTTTTGCTTCTCCTCAGAGCATGGCAAATCCTAAGCTAACCTGCAGAAAACCAAGCAAACTCCAGCCCAGCAGGAACAGTTCTGTATCAGGATAGTGGGCAACAAGCAGCTCCCAGTTCTCCACAAGCTGGATACCCAAATGCTGGACAAAGTTTAAAAACCTGATGCAAAGGTTTGAGGGTTTTTTTCCAGCTTTTTTTCAGTTGAAGACTCCTAAAAAAGTTTCAGAGGACACACAGACCCCACAACACACAAATTGTAGTACAGACAGGAATTAATTTATGCTTCAGAAACACTTCTCATGGAATCCCATAGGAAAAAAGAGCCAGGAAAAAAATCCCATGGAATCCCATGGGAGAATCCCATGGGAAAAAAGAGCCAGGCCTTCAAATTGCCAGCTGAAAATCTTTGGTCTGGTTCAGCGGATAGGATGTAACAGATGCTGTCCTGTTTCATGTCAGGATTAACTGACCTTGTAAGTTGGCCAAAACCAGCACAACAAATGCTCTGTAGCTTCTCTACCATGTTTCAAACCGTGTACATGATACTGGCTGTACACCAGCTCCCAGCCAGGCTAAAGAGAACAGAGGATGGCAGTTTTTATGTGAAAATGTAGTATTTCCAGACTGCCCACTTTCAGAGTTCTGTTCCAGAAATCTACTAATCCTTGCCTACCCTTCCTCACTCTCTTTAGATACAGGTTCAGAATCTGCAGTGTTATTATTTCTCCTTCTTCTTTCCTCTCCCCCAGCACCAATTTATCATCTTTATTTTCAGCATTTCTCTAAGTTTCACTCCAGATCTTTGCTGATAAACTTTTTAACCATCTGTGATGATGATGATGATGATGCCTGAACTCAGCATAATCTAAATGCCTCTCAACAGCTTGTATTTACTTTTTTTTAATTTTAATTTATTTTTTTTCTAACAGAAATATTCTTCCTAAATATTTTCCAACGGGGACACATAGTGTGTTAGGGTATAAACATATATATGGACCAGCTGCAGGTCTGCTGGTGTTGTGCAGGAGGGATAGAGGAAGATCTAAGAGAGAACTCATTGCCCTTACATTCAAACGAGGTGGAGGAGGTGATTAGCTGCCTTCCCTTTGTTTTCAATCGCTGCCCATTAGGTGTTAGACAGTTATGCTACACCATCCATAGGGAATGCAGACATAGGTTTTTTCTAAATGTGCTTAGCATGTCAACATTTAAACATTGGCTTGTGATTGTTACCACTAAGGCTTGGTGAGAAAGGGGCCTGGGTATTAACTATTGAAAGCAGGGGGCCTAGTAATTGCTATTGACAGCAGATCTGCAGGGTATTTGTATTCTTTGTCATGAAAGATGTTTACTGTATTCAGCATTTCGCTGATCACCCTATAGTGTCTTTTTTTTTTTCCCTCTCCTTTTACATTCAAAATTCATTAAACAAGGTTGTTGGTTTGTTTTTTTTTTTTTCTTTTTAACAAAAAAATGTCAGCACTGCTTCACATCAGTCTAGCTGACAGTGCGTTTGACCAGCACTTTCAACCCACAGAGCCCTCTTTTTTTTTTTCCCTCTCCTCGTTCGAAACCAAAATGACAGTTAAAAAAAAAAAAAGAGAGAGAAAGAGAAGGAAAGAGAGAGAGANGGAAGGAGAGAGAAGGAAGGAGAGAGAAGGAAGGAGAGAGAAGGAAGGAGAGAGAAGGAAGGAGAGAGAAGGAAGGAGAGAGAAGGAAGGAGAGAGAAGGAAGGAGAGAGAAGGAAGGAGAGAGAAGGAAGGAGAGAGAAGGAAGGAGAGAGAAGGAAGGAGAGAGAAGGAAGGAGAGAGAAGGAAAGGGAGAGAAGGAAAGGGAGAGAAGGAAAGGGAGAGAGAAGGAAAGGGAGGGAAGGAAAGTGTTTAAAGAAGATGCACTGTAGCAGTTTGTGCCATTCAGGACTCAGCCATGAAAATAAGTCCTGTTATCAAAAGTGTCATTCTACAAACCACTAAAGCAATTCCTCAGGGCTTGTGAGGGTGAATTCTCCATGGATCACACTCACCAAACACAAAATGCGTTCTGGAAGGCAGAGTAAAGCTGTGACTGATTACAAAAGCAACCATAAATAAAGTTCAAAGTTTTGAGGACCTTGAAATACATTTAATTAAACTTCTCTGTGCTGCCAAACAGGTAATTTACTCTCCAGTGCTACTTCGTTGTACGTCAGCTTGGAAAAGGATGTAGCTGGGAATATTGATGTATCAATGATGTGCTACTCACTCTGCTAGAAGGGAAAACAAATGGAAGAGCTTTCCCTCAGACCTTCCCTGGTATTTAATTGTAGAGTAGTTTGTGTGTGGGACATTTATATTTCACTAAGCAAATAAGATACTGAAAGAAGATGACAAGAAGTGGAGAGCCACCCAAACCAGAACAAGTAGAGAGGTAGCAATGTGAACACATTTCAGTGTGCACTAGAAAACCTCTTGCACTGTTTCCCCTTCAAAAAAAGTTCAGCTCTCCAGCTTCAAGTGTCTTTATGAAAGTCTTTCTTCAGTGTTCATTCTCATTTCATGGACTTCTGCCTGGATCTACAATTTCCCTTCCACCTTTATGATTAAAAAAGAATACTTGAAGTTCTACCTCACTTATGATGCAGAAAGGAAAGTTATTGCCTGTTTCATCTAAAAGTAGGAAATGAGAGAATTAACAATCTCTGCAATACAAACTGGGACAGGAGTTAAGCAGCATACAACTGACTAATCCCTATGGAGTTTGCCATACACCCAGTGATACTGCTGACAGATCCCATGTGGAAGCACACGTCCTTGCCACATGTAATATCAGACATAGATTAATAAGGTCTCACTGACATAGATACACTCTGGTTATAAATTCAGTGCCTACTCTTTTCCCAATGCATCAGTCACCTATCAGAGCCCAGAGGAAGGACAAGGACACTCCTGAAGGGTGAACAAGGCAAGAAAAATGGTAAAACTGAAGGATTTCGGAGCAGGAATGAACATGGTCATAAAGTGATCAAGCAGTGTTTTGCTAGTGTAAAAAGGAAAAGGATGATGAGTTGGAGAACAGTAGAAAAGGACATGAGGGTCCCCTTAAAGAGAAGAAAAGAACCCAACAAAACGTGGATGAGAAAGAGCTCTGTGAAAACCTTGGACCACGCAGATATCCCGCTGTAGCAGCACACTCAGGTGAACCAGCATGCAGCTTTCTGTGGAGTGGCTGCAGAGAAGAGCTCAGTGTCTGAGGAGTTAATGAGAAATTGGTGCTGAGCTACAGTGAGTTGCTGCTCCCAAAGGTCTCTTGTATTTTGAACCAGTTCTTGACTTCCATGATATTTAGGGTCTGATGAGTTTAAGATACAGGCTATTTGCCAAGGCTGCAGAGCACAATTTCACATCCCACTGCCACGATCTGAGGCTCTCAGGAGCCTCTTTGCGAGCATGACCCCACGCAACTGGCAACAGAAGTCCTAAAGCTGGAGCTGCAGTATCCTTAAGAGTGGTGTGGGAAGTCTCATCCACTCAAATGGGAAAGAGCAGCCAGCTCCTATCTATTTTATTCTTGTGTATTTGCTGCGGAGGCAACAGGGACAGGACGATGATGACCCAAGTCATGATAGCAATTACATTCCTATCAGAGACTACTCATTGGAGGGGCGTGGCAGTGATAGGACTCCTTCAGCACAAGGATCTCCCTAGGAAAGGAGCTGACCTGTCCACAAACAAGACCCTCAGGCGGTGCAGGAGCTCTGCCTAAAGCCACACCGGTACCTTCACCAACAAGCAACACGAGAGCATCTCTCCCAACCGTCCTCCTTTGCAGCCACCTGTTCCCAGAGCATCTTCTCTCTCTGACCTGCTCACCGTGCGCTGGTCCAGCAGCGGCCGCAGGCAGGGGACCAGTGGAAAGGACGAAGGGGGCTGAGAGGAGGGGGGACCGGAGCGGGGACGGCCCCGGGGACACCCCGCCCCGGCGGGGCGGGACGAGAAGCCAGCCCCGCGCCGAGGCATGTAAAAGCGGCGCGGCGGGGCCGGGGAGCAGCGAGCGAGCGACCACAGCCGGGGCTGTGCTGCGGAGCAGGTGAGCGGGGCCGCGGCTCCCGGTGGGCCCGGGCAGGCAGCGGGGACCCCGGGCTGGGGAGCAGGGCAGAGCCGAGCCTGACCTCGCTGTTCCACAGGTTGCACCGCTTGCCGGGATCATTGCACAAACGAGCAAAACGTCGTCCGAAATGGCAGCCGAGGTAAGAGTGAACTTTGCTTCTCCGGTGGGGTCCTCTCGGTGTGCTCTGGGACCTCGCTTGCGTGGTAACACCAGCACAGCAACCTGCCAGCTCCTCCGGGGGCTTTGCTCGGATTCTTTTGACCGGGGTTTGCACGGAGAACTCACCTCCGATTCTGGTGAACAGCCAGAGGTGTCTAAGTCCATCTTCACTACTAGAGGTAGCGAAGGTAGGCTTAGACACCTCGAAGGTAGGCTTAGACACCTCTTCCCCAGGCAAACCCTTGGCCACCAGCACTACCCACTCAGGGACTTGGTTTCCCCACGAGAGGCTGAAAAACTTTGCTTTTTCAAGTCGCATTTGCCCCGACCCCGCAGCTCCTACTGACAAACCTGCTTCAGAGCTTGCTCTCCAGCAGCCTGTGCCTACATCCTCAGGCTCTCTCCTGTTCTGCCGGGGCAGGGGGTTCAGAGCCGCTGGGGACCAGCTCCGGTGCCCGGCGCCGGTGGCGGCAGCCGCTCGCTGTCCATGGTAGCTGGCAGGTGCCCGCAGCCCGACGGTGCACTGCTTCAGAGACCTTCGGGTAGGGGCAGTTTGGGACCGAGGATTTTTTTTCTTTCATTTTCGCTTTCCCCTGAACTTTTTTACTACTGAAAGGTAGCCAGACCTCCCTTTCTTTAGTTCGCACCTTGACAGGTTTTATCCCAAACTTATGTTAAAGCTTGGGTGATGACCTCAGCAGGGATTCTGCAGATGCTTCAAATGGTAACTTCGAGCACTTTATAGTTAGAGAAGTAGTGCAGAGGATGTGGCTTGTGCTGGACCATGGCTCTTGGCCAACCGAATGCTTTCTTACAGTCTCCCTCCCTCCCAAAAAAAGTGGATTTAAAAAAGTTATTTCAAGAACCAGTAGACACAAGCTATTGCTATATCCCTGCCTCACTCACCTTGCTTTTTTTTTTTTTCCCTTGTCAGGAGGCAATCAAAGGGTCAGTGATCAGCAGCTGCCTCAAAAGACAAACCCATGCTGGTCTTGCACCATATACCCTGATATTAATTTCAAGGACTCCTTGCAGAGTCCTGCAGAGGTAAAGTAGCTTAGAGAAATCTTGAGCTAGAGGTGACACCTCAAGGGCTAAATCCTCCTGTCAGTGACATGTTCTCCACCTCCTCACCTACCTGTTAGAGGTCTTAGGGTTTTGTGTCAGTGATACAGGACAGAACAGACATTCCTGAGTAGCTCCTCAGTTTCACCTGGATAAGGAGTGGGATGGACATTAACTGATTTTTAGGACATCTATCCTTGTTTGAACATGCCTCTTGCCTTCATTGCTTGCAGGGGGATAAAATGATGGCAGGAAGGTTTGTTGGAAGTACAGATCCAGTCATGGAGATGCTCAGCTCTTCGATTACCTTTGATCAGAGACTGTCTGAGGTTGATATCCAGGGCAGCATGGCTTATGCCAAAGCCTTGGAGAAGGCTGGGATCCTATCTAAAACTGAGCTAGAGAAGATCCTGAGTGGCCTGGAAAAGGTATTTATTTCTTTCACATCTGTCATGTGCTGGAACGAGTGGCTCCTTATCTGACAGCATTTGTAGCAGCCTCCCTGAGTTGAGCTCAGTACTCTTGGAGATGTTCTGGGCAGAGGACTGCCCAAATTGAACTGTCAGAGGCACTAAAGCTCAGTAGCAGGATGTGAACTGGCTGAAAAGCCCCAAGAGAGGGCCTGAAGCCCGAACGAGCACAGTGTCAGTGCTTATATTAAGGATGCAGCCCTGCTGCCTCACTGAGGTGGGCTTCAGAGTGAGTCCTTTTCAGACTGAACATTATCTAGGAATTGTTTCCATGTCAATGCATTTTCTGCTAATACTTGGGATCCTTTTGGGGCTGGCTGCCTCTGGTAGCAGTAGGTGATGCACAGCTTTGTGTAGGGTTGAAGAGAAGTCCACAGCTAAGCTCTTTGGTAACACAGTCACTGTTGAAGCTCACACACCATGGGCAATGGTTGGTGTATTCAATGCTTGTACAGGACAAGCTTGGAGGACAATGCTAAAGCAGTCACTGACAACTCAGCTTTCTCCTTGCAATGTTTAAATATTTCTGTGGTCACAACACTGCAGAACCATCATGGGTGGAGAGATGGACCCCACTGAGTGCAGTAGAGAATCTCAGGCCAGAGCCTGAAAGAGCAGGAATGCCAGAGCTCACCTGGCACTGCACACTCTGGTTTCCAATGGGGTGGCAGAAGTTGGTCTTTGCTGGGGACACTGCCAGCCCCACCTGCAGCAGGGCAACAGCAGTGGCTGATTGTGTTTGTAGATCTCTGAGGAGTGGTCTAAGGGAGTCTTTGTGGTGACCCAAAGCGATGAGGACATCCACACTGCCAACGAACGCAGGCTAAAGGTTTGGCTCCTCTCTACCCTCTTGCTCCTGTTCCTCTGTAGCTAGGCCTGCCTGACAGGACATGCAGGTGCCTCTGTCCCACTGGGAAATTCCTCTGCACCTTGTGGCACTGAAGCCCCAGGTGCACACCCAAGTCTCTCCAAGACCCCTTTGCTGGAAGAGCACTGTACAAGCACTGAGCCCAAACCTGCCCTTCCCCACAAGACACCCCAGGGCTACTCACAGGATGCCAGAGCTGAGTCCCTTCTGGGCAGGGAGGAGGTCTGCTCGTGTGGAGGCTCCTGCTTAGAGTCCAGAGGCACTGACAGAAATCCTCCTCTTGTCCCCAGGAGCTGATTGGAGATGTAGCTGGAAAGCTGCACACTGGGAGAAGCAGGAATGATCAGGTGAGTACAGAGCTGCTTGTGACTCCTCCCAGACCTCACATCAGCACACCTCAGACCAGGCTGTTGCCTTTGGCTCTCTTGGGGAGCCAGACAGAGCAACATCAGCACTGCAAGATGAGCCCATGAGGAGAGGAGCTGCACCTCCCCATCACACAGCACAAGGAGAGCTTACTTTGCAGCCACCAAGTCTGTCACATTCTGCTGTGACTGACTGTGCCCAATCTCACCCAGGTTGTGACTGACTTGAAGCTCTTCATGAAGAATTCCCTCTCTATCATCTCCACTCACCTCCTGCAGCTCATTAAGACCCTGGTGGAACGTGCTGCCATGTGAGTCCTTTTCCAAATCCATGGTCTTGTCCCTGCTGGGGCAGGAGACTTCCAGGCTTGCTCTTTGACTGACACCATCAGGGCAGCTGCAGGGGCTCCTGGGGAGGAAGTTGCTATCTATGAGAGAAGCTCAGCTATGGTAACTCCTTCTCTTGCTCTCCTCCTCACACTCCATACCCCAAACCATCTGGGGACTGAGGCATCTTTGCCTGCCACAGAGGCTTTAGTGCACCAGGCAATTTTCTAGGGAGGCTTTGGGCAGCCACACCCCACTGGTGATCAGGAGATCTAAACCCAGAGTGCTTAGGTTGAAAGGGGCCAGGGAGGGCAAGAGACAGGCCAGCTTCTGCACAATACAGCCTGAAGAAGTTCTCTTTACCCCCTTGCCATGAAATCCTCGAGGGTACCTGTCACTGCCCTGCATCCTGGTAGCTGCTGCTCACCTCTTTCTCTCCTTTGCCATGCAGAGAAATTGATGTTATCCTGCCTGGCTACACCCACCTGCAGAAAGCTCAGCCCATCAGATGGAGCCAGTTCTTGCTCAGGTAAGCAGCCTCCTTTCACACTTGTCTGGAGGAAGCCTCCACTCTTGGGGTCCTGCTCACTGATGCACTCTGGAGGGGCTTCTGTGGGTGGTGACAAAGCAGAGCCAACCTTGCAATCTGGAACAGGAACTTCTTGTGTGGAGTGTCCAAGGCAGGAGCCAAGCAGTGAGTGACTCTCTGTACCCTCCACAATGGGGTAAGATGCAGAATCTCATACAGCTGCTGGCTCTTCCACTTCCAAGGCCCTTAGTGCCCAGGTTCCATTTCAAGCTTCTTTTGGTCTAGAGGGGATTGCAGGCTCCAGGTGTGGCAAAATATTACTCAGGAAGGAAAGTGACATTTTTCTGACTTGAAGTGCCTCTTCTCTCCTGTGCCCTCCTAGCCATGCTGTTGCTCTGACCCGGGATTCTGAGCGCATGATAGAGATAAAGAAGAGGATCAATGTCTTGCCTCTGGGAAGGTAAGGTCTGCTGTTTGTGCAATCACTGGGCTTTGCTTTGCTCTGCAACACCTTCAGAAGTGCATTCCCTGCAGCCTAGAGCTCAGTTTGGCTGGGGTGTGCAGGATGCCATGCATGACTTCTGTTTCTTTCTCCCTGGCAGTGGTGCTCTGGCTGGAAACCCAGTGGAGATTGACAGGGAGCTGCTGCGCAGTGGTAAATGTCTAACTGTGGCTGAGGGGCAGGGATCTCCTGCTACTGTCTAGGAGGGAGGGATGCATCGATGCATGGCTTCCAACAGGACTGTAATGCACTGTCCTGCACCTAAAGCCTTTCTCTCTTAAGGCTTTTTACTGCAATGAGACAGGCAAGGCCTGTGAGGTCAGTGTCAGAACAGCCACCTGCATGGCTACCTAGAGCTAATGAAGTCAGCACTCAATGTGGACTTAAGAACGTTTGTGTTCCTGGGACTGCTCCAGGGCTCACAGACACCTGCATGCTAGGGCAACCTGCTGCAGACAAACTCCAGACATGCCAAGCCTGACCTCCTCTGTTCATCCTCTTCCTTACAGAGCTGGACTTTGCTTCCATCAGCTTGAACAGCATGGATGCTGTTAGCGAGAGAGACTTTGTGGGTAAGTACAGCTCAAACACTTCTCCCAACCTCTGTTTTAGAAGCAGGCATCTGACATCTTCTCAGCTAACCTGCTTTAATAAGCACACTGAAATACTTCACTTGGAAGTAGTTCTAAAGCTCCACTCAGAGCTTGCTGGGTTGTCAGACAAACAAACACCTTCTCCACCCCCTGATCTCCTGCAGTGGAATTTCTCTCTGTGGCCACCCTGCTGATGATCCACCTTAGCAAGATGGCTGAAGATCTCATCATCTACAGCACCAGCGAGTTTGGATTTGTAACCCTATCTGATACCTACTGGTAAGTTACTTGTCTCTGGGGACTAAGTCNGGGTAAGTACAGCTCAAACACTTCTCCCAACCTCTGTTTTAGAAGCAGGCATCTGACATCTTCTCAGCTAACCTGCTTTAATAAGCACACTGAAATACTTCACTTGGAAGTAGTTCTAAAGCTCCACTCAGAGCTTGCTGGGTTGTCAGACAAACAAACACCTTCTCCACCCCCTGATCTCCTGCAGTGGAATTTCTCTCTGTGGCCACCCTGCTGATGATCCACCTTAGCAAGATGGCTGAAGATCTCATCATCTACAGCACCAGCGAGTTTGGATTTGTAACCCTATCTGATACCTACTGGTAAGTTACTTGTCTCTGGGGACTAAGTCTCCTAAGCTCTGCCCTCCTGAGAGCATGAGGCAGTGGCTGGGGGCTGCCTGCTGCATGAGGCTGGCACAGCATTAACAGGCTGGCAGAAAGCAGCCTTGGGCTGAATGTTCCTCAGCAGCAATGACTGAGTTTGGATTCCAGCAACTCAAGCAAGCTGCACTGAGCAGACACTCCTCCCCAGCGACTGCTGGCAGAGGGAACTTCCTCCTCTGCTGGGCATGCCTGCCAAAGCCCTTCCTGGACCAGCCAGGACTGCAGTCAGAACAGATTTCCTGTCTCTCAGGGTGGCACAGCCACAGCCCTCCCTCTCTGTGGTCACAGCAACACTTAGCCTGGCTAACTGGCTAAGATCCCTACCTCTGGGAAGCCTCCTTGCATGGTAGCTCCAGACAGGACTGCAAAACCAAAGGTTTTGCTGTGGGAAAGAGGAGAACCTCAGCACATTCAGTTCACTGCTGCCCTACGCCCTAGGAAGGTGTCTGGGGAAAGGGAGCCTGTCTGGGGAAACACGAGCCTCTGTTGCTTTTGGAGGGCTGGGCCAGTAGGTTGCATGACCTGAAGCTGCAGGAGCTGGGCTCCTGCTCACCTCAGACTCCACACTTTTTCCAGCACTGGCAGCAGCCTGATGCCTCAGAAGAAGAACCCTGACAGCCTGGAGCTGATCCGCAGCAAGGCTGGACGAGTGTTTGGACGGGTGAGCCTGCCACAGGCTGAAGTGGGGTGGGGAAACAGCTCACACGGGGCTGAGGGGTGCTCCTCTTGGTCACACGGGGCTGGGGGGTGCTCCTCTGGGTCACACGGGGCTGAGGGGTGCTCCTCTGGCTCTCACGGGGCTGAGGGGTGCTCCTTCTTGCCTCTGTGTAGAGAAATGTGCTCACTCCAGGCTCTGAACCTGTGCTGGGCCAATGTCCTCCTCTTGCTAAAGTGACTGCCTCACCTGTTTCTCTCTGCAGTTGGCTGCTATTCTCATGGTTCTCAAAGGACTGCCAAGCACCTACAACAAGGATCTGCAGGTAAAAGAGATACAAAAGAGATGTTAGTATCATAGAACTGCTGAGTTCAGAAGATATCTCTGAGATGATCAAATCCAACCACTCATGAGAGCTTGCAATCCCACCCCTACTGCTTAGCCAGGATGTTAGCTTTTACACCATCCCTCTGAGCAGACACAGCTGTCTTCTGCTCTTGAGCAGTTTGACCACTGCATTGCCCTGCTGTTTGCAGAAGGCTAAGGAAAGGGCTGAGGCTTGGGGTGCTGGTGCTGACCCCCAGGCAGAGCAGGAGCCCTGGGATCACACACCTGCTCTGCTGGCTGGGCTGCTCTGACTGTTTGGCTCTGGGGCTGCAGCAGGTTGAATTAACAACAATTTCCATCCCTCTTCTTACACAGGAGGACAAAGAGGCTGTCTTTGATGTTGTGGACACCCTGAATATTGTGCTCCAGGTTGCCACTGGAGTGATTTCTACCCTCCAGGTAAGGCTTCAGCTTCTCCCTACTGAATGTAGTTGGGGCACATTCTGTGAGTAACACAAGTGAAAGAGCTCTAGATTGGTCCTAAGATGAAAGCTTCAGTAGCTCACTTGTGCTGCTCATTGTGGGCCCTGCTGCCAGCTAGCATCTTCCCAGGGAGGAGAATATTTCACTTTGACCCTCCTTTCTGCAGATCAACAAGGAGAACATGGAGAAGGCCCTGACCCCTGAGATACTGTCTTCTGACCTGGCTCTCTACTTGGTTCATAAAGGAGTAAGTAGCACAGGGAGATTCAGAGCTTTGATTTCCTTGGATGCAGAATGCTGCTCAGTGAAGGCCTGAGATGTTCTGTTCTGTCCCCAGGTGATGATCAACCTGGGTCAACATACAGGAAAGCTGCCATCCCATACTTTACATGTATCCCAGCTAGGGGAACTGCTGCTGGGTGGAGTTGATAGTTGATAGTTGGAGTTGATAGTAACTTAAAGGTGGAGTTTCACCTCCTAACAGCTCCCTCTTCACAACCCAGAAAACCCAGACTCAGATTGCATTCCCCTAAGTGCACATGAGGCAGCCAAACCAGGGAGCAGATCCATTTGCCCTTTGACAAACACCCCAGGTGCCTGGTCAGTGACTGTGGCCTCTGCTTCTCACTGCAGATGCCCTTCAGACAAGCCCACGTTGCCTCCGGGAAGGCAGTCCACCTGGCCGAGACCAAGGGCATCCCCATCAGCACTCTCAGCCTGGATGACCTGAAGAGCATCAGGTCTGTATCACTCTTTGCCTCCAGTTCCCCCACAGCTGGGTAGCAGCTTCCCTTTGTATGGGCCTCCTTAGGGTGCCCTTCCCCACAATGCCTGAGCCAGACAGCATCCCCAAATCCTCCTGGCCTGGATCTCAGCTCTGCTGATGAGAATGCTATAGGAGGACAACCTCAGGGAGGAAGGTGACAGAGCACTGGCACAGGCTGCCCAGGGCAGTTGTGGAGTTTCCCTCTCTGGAGATACTCAGAATCCCCCTGGACATGTTCCTGTGTGATCTGCTATAGGAGATCCTGCTGTGGCAGGGGGGTTGGACAGGATGAGCTTTCAAGGTCACTTCCAGCTCCTGACATTCTATCATTCTATGATCAGCACCAGTCAGTCCCACAGGGCATGGGCAGCAGCTAATGGGAGGGACTGGAAGAAAGTCCTGATGTGCAGCCACCAGCAGGCTTTTGCATTTGGCTCTGACCTTCCTCCTTCTCCCTTGGAGCTGAGTCTTTGCTCTTTCCCCTGGGCAGAGGAAGGCTCCATCTCCTCTCCCTCCCCATCTCTGCAGGCAGGGAGCATGCCAGGCCAGCAGAGGAAGGCTCCATCTCCTCTCCCTCCCCATCCTGCAGGCAGGGAGCATGCCAGGCCAGCCCTCAGCACCCAGCTCTTTCCACTCACTTCTCTTCCCTTTACCTCTCCAGCCCCCTGATCGGCAGCGACGTCTCCCAGGTCTTCAACGTTGTCAACAGTGTGGAGCAGTACACAGCCATGGGTGGCACTGCCAAGAGCAGTGTGTCCACCCAGATTGAGCAGCTGAGGGAGATACTGAAGAGGCTGAAGGAGCAAGCTTAGAGTGTGGGGAGAGATCCCGTGGATGCAGCATTGTGCCTGTCACACTGATCTGGAGTTAATAAACACTGGGGTGTCTGTTGTTCACTGAAGCTCCTGTCTTGTGTTTTTCTTCTTCGGGGCAAGATTGGGTTGGGCTTCCCTAGGGGGTTGGTCCTTCTCCCAAGGAAAAAGTGATAGAACAAGAGGCAATGGCCTCAAGTTGCACCAAGGGTGGTCAAGGTTTAAATGAGGAACAATTTCTTCCCTGAAAGGGTTGGCAAGTCCTAGAAAAGGCTGCCCAGGGAAGTGGTGGAGTCACTGTCCCTGAAGGGATTGAAAGGACATGTAGATGTGGTGCTGAGGGACAGAGTTTAGTGGTGGACTTGTCTCTGCTGGCTTAAAGATTGGGCTCAATAATCTTTCCAACCTAAATGATTCTACACAGCACAAGGCTGGATCCAGCAGTGTGAGATCAGGCTACACAATGTGCTGAGAGAAGCTGGTGTCTGTGCACAAAGTGCATCTGCAGCACATGACACATCTCCATCTATCACTGTCTTCCTCACAAGAGCCTGTCTGCCTCCTGGCAGGGGCTATTAAGTGGCCAGATGAAATCTCCTCACCAGCTGGCTCTGGAATTTGCGTAGTCTTAGGCAGGTCTTGGCCAGCAGGTCAGTCCACAGGTCATCAAGCCCATCACAAAACTTCCTTCTGCTCTGATTTCCTCCAAAGCACAGGGGCTGCAACCTCCCAGGCCAAGCAAACTTGGGCAGAATGCTTGAAGAGAGTCTGGCACCTCTGCCTTTACAGATCTTACTTTATCTTCTTGCTGTGTTTACAAACACATAATCAGAACAAAGACCAGGAAAAGCCTTATTTGGGGAACAAGAATGCAGCAGCTTTGTCCCTTTTGGAGGCTGAAAAGTTCTGATTAAACCAACACTTGAAAGATTATTTCCTACTATCATTCCACAGTGATTTCTG